>CAUYRT010007948.1:0-15038 GCA_963574885.1 Lepilemur ruficaudatus
TAATCTCAGACCTACATCAAAATCTTCATCTGCACTCAAATGTTTATAACAGCACAATTCAAAACTGCAAAGATGTGGAAACAATCCAAGTGCCCATCAATACATGAGTGGATTAATAAAATGTGGTATATGTATACCATGAAGTACTACTATTCAGCTGTAAGAAACAATGGTGATCTAGCACCTCTTGTATTTTCCTGGATAGAGCTGGAGTCCATTCTCCTAAGTGAAGTATCACAAGAATGGAACAACACACACCACATGTACTCACCAGCAAATTGGTATTAACTGATCAACACCTGAGCAGACATATAGGAATAACATTTACTGGGCGTTGGGCATATGAGAGGGCAGAGGAGGGGATGGGTATATACATACATAATGAGTGCGAAGTGCACCATTTGGGGGATGGACACGCTTGAAGTTCTGACTGGGGGCAGGGGGAAAAGGCAACACATGTAACCTAAACATTTGTACCCCCATAATATGTTGAAATAAAAAAACAAAAAACAAAATCACCAACAAAAAGAACAAAAATGCAAAAAACATGGCACTAAATAGACCATGGAAAGAACATACTTGTCTACATTATGAGAGCTGAGACAAGAAGGCAGAGTGTTGCCTCTTTCAACCTCAGCTGGTGTTGGGTGACTCAAACTTCTTTCCCATTATGCCTATATCCATGAATGACCGTGAAAGTGTCAAGAGCATTGCTTGTGGGGTTATAAATAAGTTTTAGCAAGTAGTCGAATTACAAATATGGAATCTGTTATTATACTGTAACAGCACTTTGAATATTATATTGGTGAATTTGCCAACTTTTCAATTTATTTTTATTCTCTCTGTCTCTAATTTTCTATGTTTTGCCTCTCTCTCCATGTCAATATATAGCACTCTATAAAGGAAACAGAAAATAAAGATTCAGGTAAAACTCAAATACCGGTGTGAGTTTTGGATGGCAAACACTGAAGCCAAATTTGCCTCTAATGTCCTCTGGATGCTCAAGTTGTGGGAGCACTAATTTAACACAAAAATATCTGCTCTAAGAAAATGATAACCAGAAGAATTTGAGTCTTAAAATTAAATACCAAGAAGGAAAAAAAAACCTAGTAAAAATACAAAACAATTTCCTTTTATAACACTAAGTTTTTAGAGGAACCATCAAAAAAATAAAATTAAGCCCCCCAGGCTATAATCACCACTCAAATGGCTACTGCGCGCATAATTACTCTCTGTTGCTAAAATAAGCGCATGTTCCTCTCCTTAACTCCAAAACTCCAATGATTTCAAAGAGGAGCCAAAAGCAACAAGCAGATAGAAGTTTAAAATATCTTTTGTGAGCTCTGACACTGTGCTCATGGGGATCTTTGCGAGGAAAGTGGAAATACAGTTTTAGAAATAAAATTTATCTTAATGGCTATACATACAATGAGAAAAAGACGAGACGCTGCTGTGAGAGAAGTGGATCCATATCCCCATGCCACGTATTTTAAAATGAAACTGGCCTTAGCAATCCTGGCAGTTTCCGTCCTTATTTGAAAGACAATATATTGCTGATTATAAAAGTATTTCTCTGAATTTGAAAAACACATAAATATAAAGAAAGATACAGATATAAAAGAAGATTATTTAAAGAGCCCATAAAACATAGAAGGAAAGGCTAGTCCTAATGATTTCCAAAAACCAATTATAACGCCATTTTAAATGTGTCCTTCACAGAGCAATATCAACACAGACTTTTTTCCCAGAAAGACAGATTTCTTGTTCTCTTCTTTTTTATCTTAAAAAAAAAAAAATCATGGCTTATTTTCTCCCTCCACTTCTTACACAGAAGTAGGTGTTTTATCCTATTATGTTTCCTTCCTGGGGAGAAAATATGTAACTTAGTCACTCAGCCACGTGACAGTTTAACACAGGCTGACCAAGTAATGAAACCTGGCAAGTTTGGGGCACTTTTTTGTATTCAAGTTCTCAGGAAAGAGATACTCAAAGTTATCTGTCTCTGCTAAAAGATACACACAATTATGACCAGCAGTAGGAGTTCTGGAGGCTATATATAGCTCTGGGGTTTGAAATGATCTTGAAATAAAGTGTTAGAAATCTTCCCATTTATTTCTAATATTGGAAAAGCCACATGTCTTTTAAAATTAATAACTACAATACCACGAACAACTTGAGCTTTCCCAAACTTAATCATCACTAAACCACTTAGGATAGGTTTTCTACCCTAGACCTAATTTTTTAGAAATTCTAACATATAATTTACTTCTTATAATTGGTGAACAACTATTAAATGATGTACAGCCAATTCCCAAAGTCTCAAATGGATAAATATTAGTCTAATGTGCTCAATCAATGCATAGAAACAGCTGTAAGCCCTTTTTCTGCTAGGGAAAATATTTACCATATATCACAGTTAAATTAGCTGCAGCATTAAGCAGCTGATGAAGAAGCCTAGAAATCCTTGGAAATGTCTTTGCACTTCTGGGAAGGACACCCTCAAAAAACAGAAAGGAAAAAGAAAAAGGAAAAAAACCCTCTCTTTAGCATTCTAGAACACACAGTGCTCAGAGTCAGACTGTGTCAGCATATTGCTCCTTGAGACACAGACTCTGCTTTCAACAACAACAATTAATAAAGGTTACAGAGAACTTTTAGTTTCCTTCATTTACCAAATTATTCATTCTGTCCATAGTTTACAGCACTGGATTAGATTGTTAATAGTAATAATACTAAGAAAAACTTTTGACGATAGATTGTGATGTAACCACAGTTGTGAACTGACAATAAAATCCTAAGCTCTCTGCAAACTGAATGGACCCTTCTCTGCCGGGGGACCCCAGAAACACCTTAAAACTGAGTTCCCAGCATGACGGGATGGCAGAGATAAAGCACAATTACTTGTATATGATCTTCCCTTCATAAATATTCATGACTCCTCCTATAGCTTGTTGAATATGTATATTTGACTACCCCGCTCAGTATAAAATGCTGCTCTCTTTTGTCTCTTCTTTGAAGCACGTGTGCCTGGCTTCTGGCCCTCTGCTTCCCAACCTGTTGGAGTGGCCACCCAGAAGGTTGCTACCCTTTATGAGAAATAAAGCTCTCCTTTTTCCGAAGTATAAATTTCATTAATTAATGTTTTTTAGTTAACAGAGTAGACCAACTATATAATGAGTCTAACTTCAGAAAAATCTAAACAGCAAAATACTAATCAGATATATTTCACATAGTTTTGCCCTTTCAAATTTTAACTTGTGGTACAACATATGAAATAAATACCCTCTGGATGTATTTTAAAAGCAATTAGGCACATAGTATAAAATTTATAACTGTTATGAAATAACTTTTGTCTTCTCCATGTAGGTAAAAATCACTATGATTTACTTTTAATTTTAACTGTCGAAAAGGACATAATTTTTACCCTTTCGTTAAATAAATAACTCCTGGCAGTCACATCATGTCCATTACATCACAATATTCAGTTCTGACTAAGAACTAGACGCACAGGTAACTTTCCAATTCCCTATATGGGCACTCACATATCGATTCTTCTTGGAATCAGCAGTTATATTTCATACTTTTTCAGGTGCACTGTATGGGTGAGGGACTCCCTGGTTGCCAGTATGAGGATGAGAGTTATATATTTCAATGCAACATAAGGAAGACCTCTTGGCCGAGGTGCTCTGCATATAAAATGGAACTGGCTGCTATGTGAAGGAGGGGCTCCCAGTGCTTAGAGGTGCTGAACTGCAGTTCTTACGCTCACTGTGCATCTGAATCGCCTGGGGAGGATGCACAAAACACAGATGCCCAGGCCTCATCCCTATAATTCAGGTGCAATTGGCCTTGGTGGGACCAGGCATCAGCATTTTTCAAAAACCTCCCCAGGTGATTTCAACATACAGTGAAGCTTCACAATCACTGGCTTAGTTAGAGGCCAGAGACTCACAGGTCAGCCAAGGCGGCCTCTGACATCTCTGCCAGCCCAGGACTGTGGGATGGGACACTGTCTTGCCTGGGTGACTGCACCATGCCTTTGTTAAGGGAGGATGGAGTTGAAAAGTGTGGCACTGCCTCCCCTGGTCAACAAGGAATTGTAAAGCTCAAAGGAAGGCCTACGGAGGCAGAATATACTGGAAACCAAGGAAATTTATTCCAACTACCTGAAATCAGAGAGGTTTTTCTAAAACAATGAATACGGAGAATATAGTCCCCATATGGTTTTGATCTAATAAGGGCCAATCCAGAGGTAAATGGAATATTTTTTCCCTCCTGATACTTTCCTTGCTCTGTGCCTAGTAACCACTGTCTTAGGCATTCAATGTCTTCCCTAATCCAGATGTGTTCTCAGCAAATGTCTGATATCAGTTACTTATACCATGGGAGTATCAGGTAAACTTACATTAGGAATGCAAACAAAAAGGAATTTAAAGACCAATTAAGAAAGCAGGGACATCCCCATAGAGCAGGAGGTCTCTCCTTGTATGAGATCTCTCCGAAGAAGTGGCTGCTGGAGAGAAAGATGAGTTCCGATAAGGTCAGAACTAAATGGAGATGAAAGCCCAGAAGAGAAAGTTCGGAATGGTATAGTCAACCTTGAGGGTACAGGAAACTTACAGAGAAAATAGTGATTAAACATTCTTCATTTCCACAAAGGATGAAATACGAAAAGAGTGACCTTAAATCATAATGCGATCAATTTCAAGCAAACAGACGACGAGAAACACCTTTCTGATTCCATGGTGGGCTGGGTGACAGACAGCAGCTGCAGAATTTCCTTTAATGAAAGTGTTTAAAAACAGGATATCCACTCTCACATTTGCAGAGAACATCCAAAGCATTATATAAGTCTCTCCTCCTTCCCATCCATGAGGGAGGAGACACAGCTGAGAGAAGAGACAGGAAGCTACATGGCATAAGGCCTAGTCCAGGCCAGAGCACAAAGGAGATCACCATGAGGGAATCAGCTAAGCATCTAAAGATAAAAAGGGTTTGGAAAGAATAAAGCATTATACAATTTTGGGGTATTAACTTTTTCCCCCAAAGTTAAGAAATCTCCATTCTTCAGGGCCTTGATGCTGAATAAATGTTATTTCAGGGTTAACATCCTATTTTTATGGCTCAAAATATTTGTGCAAGATATTTAGAAGTGTATATGCTATGGAACTAAACTCTGTTGAATGAATAAAGGGCAAAACTCTGTTTAGTACCACGCAATTTACCTAAATGCCCAATACAATGTAAAAGTAGACAAGACCATTCATTTTCTTCTCCCAGGTTTTCAGTAGTCCGAATGTCCAGTTTAAGAACATGTCTAAATCTAAGGGCATTTCTAACCACTTAGGAAAAGTGTCAAGGCTATTTGATTATAAGGTATATTTAGTGGTCAACTTGGAGGATAATGTTAGCCTTTCTATTTATGTAACAGCTTGCACAGTACTGTGACTGTGTATGTGAGTGAGTATATATATACACATGTATCCTCATCAGTGCATTTCAAAGTATACGATCATACTTTCTTACAGAATTTTATTTGTTGTTAAAATTACTTCAGAAGCATCACAGATATGAAAATGTGTGCTAAAATTAGCTAATTAATTCTATGCATGCAAATGCACTACTACTTTCTGATTTTATTATAAAAAACCAATATTTGCAAGCTCAGTCAGCCTGAGTACTAAGCATCCAATTTCCCAGTTTGCTAGTATTTTGTAGGTAGAACTGTGCATTTGGACTCAGTAACTAAAGGGAATATGTAAATCTTACACTATTTCATTGCAGTAGTGATTGCCTAGATCCCATGCACAGAGCCAATATTCACATGCACACACGTAGTTTCCCTGTCCTCAGTGGTAAACTGTCTCTGGCAGCATCTCAGGATCATTTAAAGCACGCAAACGTTTAGGGGATCCTGCACTCTCTCTTTATGCGGCTCAGTATGAAACAGCCTGCTAGTTCCTTAGCACCAGAGTATAAATGGATCATAATACAGGATGTGAAATGCAGAAACTATGGGCAGTTCTCCAAATGGTATGCCACCTGACCTGAGTATTTAGGAATGAGAACGCTGTGTGTTTCCCCACACTCACCTTCTGATGAACTGGCATTTTAAGAGCTCCTGTTTGTAATCTCCAACTTTTGGGAGAGAAGGAAAGCCAACAAATGCACATGTGATAAAACTTGCTGTTAATTCCGGGCTTCCTATGGAAAGCTAAAAAGATGGCTGTATTTCTTTCTCTGTGCAACAGCTGTGCTCTAGCAGGCTGCTGCTTCAGTAAGAGTCTTCTTTACTCATAATCCCTCTGGAACATGGTCTCCCACAGTAAAATATTCCAAATCTAAACTTGGCCTCTCATAAAGTCCAATAAATTCATTCTCTCGTCTCAACACCCTTTATCTCTGTTGTTGGCTGATTTGCTCCTCTGAACTGTCAGTATGTAAAATTGTATGATTTACCTCCTCTGGATTCAATAGTAGAATCAGAATGTTTTCCTCTCTCTCTCTTCTCTAATCATTTAAGACATAGGTAAGTTCAATATCTGCTTCCAAATACATTCTCATCGACCATCATCTAGAAAAACTCAATTCACTATGACCTTTAAGTTGAAAATGCTCTTTAATTAAACATCAAGGAGGGACAATTACTGAAAATCAATCCTTGGCATTTTCTAATTGTAGAAAAATTTTTTTATGTCCGAGTCCATGTTTATGTAGACTATTTTACACCTTAATTTTCCCTTTTATTAGTTTTTTCCCAATTCTATCGTGACATATAATAGATTCATTCCCCCGAACCACTACCCATGTAAAATGTTCCAAGTGTTCCTCTTTATCTCTTGGACTAATATGCTGTAATTCCATACCCGATACTTTAGTAAAGGCACATGCTTAATTATAAAATATATTAACATAGGTCAAAATCCAACCAGAGCTTCTAATATGAAACTAATTAAATTAATTGTGATTTAATTAATCGGACGAATCAATTAAAATAAGAATGCCCTAAGTTTCGAATGTCTATTTAAACACCTATATATTTAAAATCTCAACAACATGCAAAAAAATCACACTGAATACACATATGTAGGTAGACTACATGTAGAGAGAAGGCGCTAATAGTATTAATATAATGGGTCTTTACGGTATCAACAAATTTGATAAGTTACAATGAATAAAACAACATGAACACATGAAAATATTATAATGAGCCAAAAAAAGGCAAATCATTCATCCACTAAAACAAATGTTTATTGAGGATAATGATTGGAGTCTAAATTTGTCTAAGAGAGCAGTTGTTAGAATGGAGCCGAATTTGGGGATATGCAATATTTTTTATAAGCATTTACGGGCAGTGGGTTAACAATTTTATTTAAGTGTCCCATTTAATTCTCACAACAACCTGTGAAATCGGTGTGATAATACCTATTTTGTTGAAAAAGTACTGAAGGTTTGGACAGGCTGAGTAACTTGACAACACCACAGAGCTAGGAAGTAACAGGGCTTAGCAGGAACTAAACTTTCCCTGAAGTCAAGAACTGTGACTTGTCACCTGAATAAAAGTTAGGGACGAGTTTCTGGCAAAGAGGAAGTTCCAGCAACGAGTAATGAGGCCAAAAAGGCAATGTGAAGGGGTCTGTGTGACCCCGAAACCTGTGTTCTTCACTGTGTATCAAAATTCCTCTGAAAGAAATGTTCCCCAGAGTCTACAATTGTCCTCATCAATCCATTCTACACCCTTCATCCATGAATGTAACTTTAGTGCTACTTTTAAAAATGTTTTGTAATTCAAATCAGAAACAGGAAGAGAAGAAAGCGTTCAAATATGTCCAAAGGAGCAGAAAGGTTAACAAAGGGTAAGGAAAAAAAGGCCTTTGAAAATTTCCAGTCTTGCTGATTTCTCCTTGGGATTGTTATACAGCTCCCTGCATAAGCCTGACTCTTCCAGCAGTTTACTTCTGCTGCTATCAATGTTATTATTAATTTCTACTAATGTAATTAAAATGATATACTCTTGGACTTCTGCTTCTGACCACGAGGGAGTAATGGGAACCAGACTTACCCTTCCTTCTGAAAACAAAACAAAACAAAAATAGAAAATACAAATGAAACAACGGTTTTCAAGATAAGGCAATGACCGTGGTCCTTGAAAGATGGAAAACAAACGAGGTGAGCCCTACTGTTGTCTGAGCTTGCTACCTCCAGAGAGTTTAATACTGCAGCACAGGAAGAGGAACCCATGTGGAAGCCAGCTGACCCCTGTGTGAGGGAGATGAAGCCGGAGTTGGCGAGAACAAGGAAGACAGAATTTGCAGGAGTCTAGAGAGGAGACAGCTACACTGAGAGAGAGGCCTGGAGGGACCTGTGAGGCTTCCCCAGTGTACTGATCCATCAGCACATGTATGAGACACGACCCAAGGACAGAACCACCTGAAAGGATAAAAGGAATAGTGCCTGACACACTGGACCAGGAGTGGTGCCTATTTCTACCATCCAGACTGGGACAACTCTAGTGGTGGGGAATAACTAGTCCTAAACCAGGACCACCTAACAAATCATAAAAACAAGACATGGAAAGATCAAACCGTTTCCAAAGAAATTAATGACACTCCAGAAGAAAGCTCAAGAATATTTATAAAAATACAAAAATACCTAGTACTCAACATTAAAATTCACAATGTCTGGTATCCATCAAAAATTACCAAGCTTGTGAAGAAGTAAATACAATCCACAATAAATTGACCCAGAAATGATAAGCTAGGATTAGCAAGGACATTAGAACATTAGTATGAGAAATTCTAAAATACTTTAATAAATGGAGAGATATATCTTGTGCAGGAGTCAGAAGACTCAGTACTGTAAGATGTCAATTTCTCCCAATTTTACCTACAGATTCAGTGCGATCCCAGTTAAAATCCCCACTGGCTATTTTTCTTGGAGAAATTGATAAACTGATTCTAAAATTTATGTGGAAGTAGAAAGGACCCAGAAAATGTAAGATATTTTTTACACAAGAACAGATCTTGTAAGATTTATCAGAAAGCTGTAATTACCAAAATAATGTGGTATGGGCGCTCGCATAGACAAAACAGATCATTAGAAAAGGATAGAGAGTTCGTAAATAGACCCTCACATATGTGGACATTTTTTTACAACAGCACAAAGGCAATTCAGTTGAGAGAGAACAGTCTTTTCAATAAATGATGCTGGAATAATTTGATATTCATATGCAAATAAATAAACTTTGATTCTTTCCAATTAGCACAAAATGGATAATAGACCTAAATGTAAAACTCTAAACTATAAAACTTCTAACAGAAAACAGAAAAGCATGATCCATGAAAGAGGAAATTGATAAATTGGACTTTATAAAAATTAAAACATCTACTATTTGAAAGATACCATTAGACTGAACAGACAACCTACACACTGAAAGAAAATATTTTCATATATCCAATAAAGCACTGTACTTTGTTTGTCTGTATAGACATGGCATATTTAAAACAGACAACTTTCTTTTATAATTGGAAAAAGAAACTCCTGAGATTTATTAGGAAAATCTTCTCCCAGTCTACCATCCTATACATGTACATGGTAATCTCTAAATGTTAAGAAAGGAGATAGGAACTAAAGCAACCAAAATAGAAAAATGTCAGAGCAAACTCCTTGATATTCTAACTGTCCCTCTAATGTGCTCTCTGTGCAGGAAAGAGTTTTTCCTTCAGATTAAACAGGAGCATACACAGCCTCAAGCAGAGATAACCGTCGTCTTCAATTCTGACATACTATTTCCGTTATTTATGCCCCCCACCACTTTGTGGGTGATTGCAGTATCGTGGCCTCATAGTCACTCTGGTTTTCTTTGATTTTTTTTGGAATAAGTAAAACAAAAACGTGAAATTAAAGTCACTGACTTTTTACATCTCAGCTGTGGATTGTTGGCAAGCATTTTATTTAAAGCATAATCTTTTATGGAAATTAAAGAAGATCCATAAGAAATGGACTTTTCCCTGGTTACATCATCCATAGGTTTTTCTTTTTACTCTATTACAAAATTACAAATCATTGAACCATACCCTCTTCAGTGCCATAATCAATTCCAGATAATTAGCCAAAAATTTAGGCATGTGTATTAACTAGTATTGATTAATATTGTTTATCTGCATGAAAGATGTCTAAGGTAAATTGTGTCCAAGGTAAATAATTTTGATACTATACGGTTGCTGCATATGTATTTCACAGAAATTTAAAGTCAGCATTTCAAGACACATTTCAAGGCAATATGTTTATTCTACTCCTCAAACATATTATAGAAACAGAAATACTATTTATTTATAAATAGTATTATCTCAAAGAATCTATGGGAACCTGAAATGGTGGGTGTTCAAAAACTTCATGCGATCGCCATTGGGAAGTCTATTTCTGATAAGCTGCACACACTTAAGGGTCAGTCATGGAAGTAGTGCCCAATCAATGAGGCCACTGTTCTTTATTGTGATCTACTACAACTGTTAACTCACAACAATACTGGATTTTTATTTTTCAGAATAATCTAGTCCCCTGTATTCATAATCTTTATTTTCTGGGGGGCAGAATCTCGCTCTGCTGTCAGGGCTAGAGTGCAGTGGTGTCATCATATAGCTCATTGCAGCCTTAAACTTCTGTGCTCAAGTTATTCTCCCGCCTCAGCCTCCTGAGTAGTTAGGACTGTAGGCACACACTGCCATGCCTGGCAAATTTTTTGCTCAGGCTGGTCTCAAATTTTTTGCTCAGGCTGGTCTCAAACTCCTGGCCTCAAGCGATCCTCCCAAAGTGCTAGGATTACAGACTAGCACTCAGGATCATAGGATCTACCGCACCCAGCCTGTAATCTTCTTTAATGAACATATATTTCATTTTTTCAGCTATTTATAGTACCTTTAAAAAGAAATACAAATGCCTTACTGCTAGACACACAAGAAAGTCAGATTTTATAACAGTAAAAATGTCATTTAAAAAGGAGAGAATAGAAAGTCTATTGAAATTGGTAACAAAAAATAAAAAAAGATGAATTTTTAGGACTTCAAAAATACATGCAAGGTGGAAGCAACAACCCAAATGTCAATTGATGGATGAATGAATAAACAAAACTGTGGTATATACATGCAATGCAGTATTGTTTATCCTTAAAAAGGGAAGGCAATTTTGACACATGCTACAACATGGCTGAACCTTAAAGACATTATGCTAAGCCTAAGCCAGTCAGAAAAGGGAAAATACTATATGATTCCACTTATATGAGGCACCTGGAGTGGTCAAATTCATAAAGACAGAAAGCAGAATGGTGATTGCTAGGGGGCTGAGGTGAGGGGAATGGGGAATTAGTGTTTAATGGGTATTGAGTATCAGTTTGGTAAGTTGAATGTCCTGGAGATGATGGTGGTGGTGGTTTCCAACAATGTAATATACTAAATGCTACTGAATTGTATTTAAAAAGATTAAAATGGTAAATTTATGCTATGTATATTTTACCACAAAACAATAATTGCAAAATCTAAATGTAAAATGTAAAAATTGTCAAACTTTTAGAAGAAAACACAGGAGGAACTCATCATGACTTGGAGTTAGGCAAGAATTCTTAGACCTGCTACAAAAAGCCCAAGCCATGAAGAAAAATTTGTAAATTGAATTTCACAATATGTAAATTTTGCTCTGTGAAAGACACCATTAAGAGAATGAAAAGACAAACTACAGACTGGAAGAAAGTAATTGCAAATCTCACATCTAACAAAGGGCTTATGTACAGAAAATAGGAAAAACTCTGAAGATTCAATAGTAAGAAAAGAAAAAACCCTTACACATTTCACCAAAGGAGGTTTATAAATGGCCAAGAAGTACATGGAAGATGATCAACATCAGTAGCCATTAGTGAAATGCAAATCAAAATAATGAGACACCACTCTGTGACTGCTAGATGGATAAAATAAAGTCTTGATAATACCATGTGCTGCCAGAGACACACAGCACTAAAGACTCCACATGACTAGACTGTACATAGAAAATCTAAGATAATATACTAAGTATTCAAGCTATTTCCCCCTATAGCTACATGATTTCCTACCTCCCCTCTGCCAGTCCTTGCTCTAATGTCAACTTTTCAGTGAAATCTCCAAGGATCACTTTGTTTAACATTGTAATACCTCTTCTGACAATACTCTCCATCCCTTTCCTCCCCTGTACCATCTCAGCATATGACCCTTTCCAATCCTATCTACTTATTTGTATGTTTATAGTCAGTCTCTGCCTGCTGGAATGTAACCACATCTCAATGCATTAATCATTAGTTGAATGATATAATGGCTTTCATGGGGTCATTCAAGGGACATTCCTGAAGAAGCTCCCCTGATCTGTCGTGGTATTATATCAGCATGACCCTTATGCAGTCTTTGCATTACTAACACTGAAAGTCCTGAATTTAGATGTTTCTGTGAGGACCACTCAGCCTTCGCCAGTCCTCAGTTTCTGAATTCTGGTCCATCTCCTGGCCCAGAACATAGTCTTGCAGGAATGGACACCAGCTGGATGGAACCTTCCAGTGGGAAGGAGTACTGACAGTCCCTATGCTACTCTTCCTGTCCTGCCAAGCTTGACAGTAGATGAAGCCTCTGTCTCACAAGTGTGGAAGCCTCCTTGGGCCCCAGGGGATGGACTCGAAATCCCCGGTGCTCCCAGAGTCTGCAGTCTGGCCTGCTCCATCCCTGTATCTCTACTCTACCACTGCCTCCTTCTCCAGGACTTCGGCCAGTGGACTAATTTGCACCATGTGTCCTCTCTCACCACCTCACCTTTGCTTATGCAGGACCCCATCCTTTTTTCAGCATGTGGCTCAGGAGTCACCTCTTAGAGTGAGCTGCCACACTGACAGGCCTCAGTGGGCCACATGCCCACCAAGGTGCTCCCACAACACCCTGGGTTCACTCCTCTCACAATGCTTCCTGGACACACTGTTGAACTTTGTTTAGCTGTCCCCTGCTTCTGGATGGCAGCAACGGTGCCTTGGTCATCTGTTCTAGGACTTGACTGGCACACAGGAAGGAATCAACACATGAGAGATAAGGAGCAGGGAGGAGCATTCTGATCTATGCTTGAGGTATACCGGGTGGCTCATTTATTCTACTCGTATGCATTAAAGAAATATTAAAACAGCCAGAAAGAAATTTTTAAAATGTTATTTCACAATAATTAGGAAAGGCAAGAAA
Source organism: Lepilemur ruficaudatus (assembly GCA_963574885.1). Taxonomy (NCBI): domain Eukaryota; kingdom Metazoa; phylum Chordata; class Mammalia; order Primates; family Lepilemuridae; genus Lepilemur; species Lepilemur ruficaudatus. The sequence goes on from CAUYRT010007948.1 coordinate 13,239, forward strand.
ACTGTATTTTTAAAAAAGCAACACTGAAAAATTATAGACGTTTTCACTGTCAAAATCATCATTGTCACAAATGTCTCATAAACCTGTCAATTTTTCATGTCTCCTTGTTAGTCTCATGCATGTGTCTAGTAGCTACAAAGCAATAATAGATAGTTTAGGTGTAAAAAATATTGACTTCAACATTATGGTTAATTTCCAGTGGGATATTGTACCATCTACTTAAAAAATAACCCTTGGAAAAGTGGTAACTTGTCATCTACATATTTTAATGTTAGCAATAAAATAGAAGGTGGTTAAGCTTAATAAATCTGTATGGTCATAAGAGAAAGACGGAGATTAATTGTGAGTGGGTTGTTACTGCTATAATCAATAGACTATATCATAATGGTGCATTAAGGAAACATCAGTATGGTAAGGCAAAAGAACAATAGTCACTAAATAAGTGGTCTCTTGAGAGTTAATGAAAAATTTCTTTCTCCAATAGGAAAGAAATACTTTTTAAAATTTATAATACCATATGGACACTCAGGCATATGGATGGCTCATAAATGCTCTACATCAAAGTGTTATTTTTACATTTTCAACATAACAAATACACTAAACAGGTGTTTTAAAATGTCACACTTTGAACAGCAGTAATTTAATCAGCATAAAAAATTCACTGTTCCTAGTAGTATCATTAAAATATTAGCAGAACAGAGATATTTTATATGCGTTATGCTTAAACATATATTTATAGGTAGTCTTAGATTTTAATGAATATTTTTCTCCCTCTTGCCTTTGAAATCAGACTCACAAATTCAGCGATCTAATTATTGTGCAATGTGACAGTAGATCAGTCTTTTTTATCCTATACCTTTGTCATTGTCTCTGCTTTTGTTTTACCCAAACAAAGAACCTTCCTAATAGATTTAAACTTACAATGAATTAGAAAGGACTCTGTTGGCTATTTGCTTCAACATTCATAGATTAGAAATTCTCCTTTAGAAATAATATTCTCCTCTGAAAGTCTAAAGATAATTTAATTTCAAAAATAAGAAAATGATTATCTAAATACTCTACATCTCACTTTTGGAATATTTTGCCTTTATTCAATGATACAGTATTTTTAAAGCATCTAGAACTATGCCTAGCATCTGTAATAAAAAGTATCTGCTTCTAGCTGTGAATATGAGTCTTCCTAATAATACAGAAAAGTTCTAATAATATTAATATAATGTTTAGTGAAAGGAAAAGAATATGAAATTATACATAGGGCAAATACAATGAGCTATGTTTTTAGAAGCTTGTGAAATTTTTTTAAAAAAATTCCTAGAACTCAAAAGAATTAACAAGAAAAAATCAAAAAACCCCATTTATAAATGGGCAAAGGAGATGAACAGAAACTTCTCCAAAGAAGACAGAATAATGGCCAAAAAACATATAAAAATGTTCATCATCTCTAATTATCAGAGAAATGCAAATCAAAACCACAATGAGGTACCACCTAACCCCAGTGAGACTGGCCTCTATCAAAAAATCCCAAAACAACAAATGCTGGCGAGGATGTGGAGAGATAGGGACTCTCTTACACTGTTGGTGGGACTGCAAATTGGTGCAACCTTTGTGGAAAAGAATTTGGCTCAAAGAGCTAAAATTAGAATTACCATTTGATCCAGCAATAGCATTGTTAGGCATCTATCCAAAAGAGCATAAGACATTCTATGATAAAGACATCTGTGCCCCAGTGTTTATGGCAGCACAATTCACTATTGCTAGGTTGTGGAAACAACCCAAGTGCCCGTCAATTCATGAGTGGAT
>CAUYRT010007950.1:0-14603 GCA_963574885.1 Lepilemur ruficaudatus
AGAATAATGGCCAAAAAACATATAAAAAAATGTTCATCATCTCTAATCATCAGAGAAATGCAAATCAAAACCACAATGAGATACCACCTAACCCCAGTGAGATTGGCCTCTATCAAAAAATCCCAAAACAACAAATGCTGGTGAGGATGTGGAGAGACAGGAACACTCTTACACTGCTGGTGGGACTGCAAATTAGTACAATCTCTGTGGAAAAGAATTTGGAGATTCCTCAAAGAACTAAAACTAGAATTATCATTCGATCCAGCAATAGTATTATTGGGCATCTACCCAAAAGAACATAAGATATTCTATTATAAAGACATCTGCACCCGAATGTTTATGGCAGCACAATTTACTATTGCTAGGTCATGGAAACAACCCAAGTGCCCATCAATTCATGAGTGGATTATTAAAATTTGGTATATTTTTACAATGGAATATTACTCTATTTTAAGAAACGATAGTGAGCTAGCACCGCTTATATTATCCTGGATTAAGCTTAAACCCATTATTCGAAGTGAGGTGAAACAAGACTGGAAGAATGGGCCCCCCATGTAATCGCCATCAAATTGGTACTGACTGATTAACACTATGGTGCTCAAATGGTGGTGGTGTTCACTAGGGATTTGGGGGGTGGGGGGGTAAACCCACTTCTGAGTGATGTGGTGGGCACTGTGGAGGGGTGGGGCATGCTTGAAACGTAGTTGAGGAGCAGAATGAGGGGTCTCAATACGGGGAAGGAATTCCTCTAAAACTGACTTATGTGATCAACTGTACATCTTGGTAAATTCATTAAAAATCATTTAATTGTACACTTACAATGGAGTAAAGGCATGCTATGTAAAGTATGCTTCAATAAAAAAAGGAAAATATTACAAAAAATTTAAAGATTAATGAATAAATAAGGATACATGCAATGAAAAATCCAAAAATGAAATTAAGAAAACAATTTCCATTTATAATGTGAAAAAGAATAAAATACTTATGAATAATTTAACAAAAGAAGTTGTAAGACTAGTACACTGAGAATGACAAAACATCTTTGAAAGAAATTAAAGATTTCCTAAATAAATCAAAAGACATCACATGTTCATGGGTCAAAAGACTTATTGTTAAGACAGCTGCAACTTCTTAAGTTGATCTACAGATTCAATGCAATCCTTGTTAAAATTCCAACTCTCATTTTTGCAGAAATAAACAAGCTGATCTTAAAATTCATATGGAAATGCAAGGGACCCAGAACAACTAAAACAATCTTTAAAAAAGAAAAAAGTTGGAGGCCTCATACTTCCTGATTCCAAAACTCATTACAAAGCTACACAGATGAAGTAGTGAATTTTGGCATTAAGATAGATATATAGATCAATGGAATACAATTGAGAATCCAGAAATGAAATCTCACATTTATGGTCAATTGATTTTCAACAAGGTCACCAAGAGAATTCAATGGGGGAAAGAATAGTCTTTTCAACAAATGGTGCTGGCATAACCAGATAGTCATATGTACAAGAATCAAGTGGAGCCCCTCCCTCACATCCTATATAAAAAATAGCTCAAAATGCATCGAATACCTAAATGTAAGGGCTAAAACTATAAAATTCTCAGATGAAAGCATAGGCATAGATCTTTGGGACTTTGGATTTGGCAATAGTTTCTTAGATATATCAAAAGCATGAAAAACAAAAGAAAAAAAGAGATAATTGAACTTCATCAAAATTAAAAATTTAATGCTTCAGAGGACACTATGAAAAAAGTGGAAAAATAGCCTACAGAATGGGAGTAAATATTTTCAAATTATATATTGGATAAGGGACATACTTGTATCTAGAATACATTAAGAAGGTTTACAACTCAATAATAAAAAGTCAATTAATTGAAAAATGAGCAAAGGACATTTCTCTAAAGAAAATATACAAATGGCCAATAAGTACAGCAAATGAGGCTCAACGTAATTAGTCGTCAGGGACATGCAAATCAAAACCATAATGAGATACCACTTCATACACATTAGGATGGCTAAAATGAAAATGATAGACAATAACAAGTGATGTCAGGGATGTAAAGAAATTGGTACTGTCACATGTTGCTGGTGGGAATGTAAAACGGTGTAGTTGCTTTGGAAAACAGTTCAGCAGTTCTTCGAAAAGCTAACCTTATGTGCACATATAGTAGTAACACTCCTCGGGTGTTGGCAGGTGGGAGGGGAGGGGGATGGGTATATTCACACCTAATGGGTGCAGTGCACACCGTCTAGGGGATGCACACGCTTGTAGTTCTGACTTGGGTGGGGCCTAACATTTAGCCTAAACATTTGTACCCCCATAATATTCTGAAATTAAAAAAAAATTAAAAATACCTAAACATAGAATTATCATATGACTCAGCCATCCGACTACTTGGTATGCATTAAAAAGAACTGAAAACAGGTATTCTAACAAAAATGTATACGTGAATGCTCACAATATCATTATTTACAATAGTCCAAAAGTGAAAATCCACAAAAGAATGATTAACTGATGAATTGATAAACAAAATGTGGTATCCCTATACAATGAAATATTTTTCATGAAAAGGAATGAAGCACTGATGCATGTTACGACATGAACAAACCTTGAAAGCATTATGCTAAGTGAAAGAAGCCAGACACGAGAGGCTACATATTATATAATTCTATTTATAAGAAATGTAGAAATAGGAAATCTATAGAGATGAAAAGTAGATTAGTGAAAGTAGATTAGTGGTTGCCAGGGGTTGGGGGGACACAGGGTTGTGGAGTGACTGCCAATGCCTGTGAGATTTCTTTTTGGTGAGATGAAAATGTTAAATAGTGGTGATGGCTACACAACTCTGTGAATATATGAAAGGTTGCTGAATTGTACACTTTAAATCAATGAATTGTACGGTATGTAAACTATATCTCAACAAAGCTGTTACCAAAATATGGTTAGAAGGTATAAAGTGGCATAGCACGCACACACACACACACACACACACACACACACACACACACATAATCATGTATTGTCACAAGAGTGCCGATGTATTTCCAAGTGGTTTTAGATTGTCACCTGCTACCCAGAAAGTGAACTGTCCCCTGACCAGTACTTTTAGGATGTATGATTGGTAGCACACAGCGGGGGTGCCTATTTTCCATATTTTATACAATGTTAGATATAGGTTATTATGATCACATTCTTCCTAAGTGTGGGATGCTGGAAGGAGGGCTGATCATAGATCAGTTAATCCAGCTCCTCCTTCTTTATCTTAGAATATAAGTCACCAGAGGCGGACAGGGCATACACATCTCTCTCAGTTCTTAACATCAACTTACTGGGAATTTAATAAAAACTATTATATGATGATAGACCTATCAAATAGTTGAGAGTAACGAGGGGGTTGTACATCTTCTTGTACCAGGCCTCCAGAAAGAGAAGCAGCCAGCAGAATAAGTACCAGTTCTTGTAGGTTATCATATTGTGACAACCTTTGATTTCTACCTTTTAGGAACCCAGAAAATCTTCAATAATATATAATTAAAACTTATCACATACCAAACTCATGGCAGAGAATAATAATAATAATGATAGATGCTACCACACTTACTGTGTCCTCTTTTTGAGCTCTTACCTCTTATTTCTGAAATATCAAAACGCCTCTTTCATATTCAGTACACCATACACTTTGATGTCCCAGTTTATCTCTGAGGATTCCCCTTCCTCCTCTGTCCTGCTTCCTCTGAGACTTTGGTCCCTTCACTATCTCCTTTCTTACTAGCATGTTCAATGTCTCCCTCTCAATTGGCTTCTTATTCTTTGTCTTCAAACAAGCACAAGTCTCTTTTCTTTAAAAAAATAACATGACTCAACTGCCCCTTTGTCTAGTTATCATACTATTTATCTTCTTCCTTTCCTTGCCAAACTGTCTCCATCAGCTATCTCTATTGCTTCATTATCCATTTACCACTTAGGCTATTACCATCTGCATTTCCCCCTCACCACTTTATTATGTCATTCACCTAAATATGTACTCCTTAAGGTCACTAAAATTGATTTTTTCTTGCTTCTCAAGACCTAGCTCAAACTACTATGAAAACAGTCATCTTTTTATCTTCTTTCTTTTAAGCCTCTTAATCACCTAATCATCTTATTTCTATCTCTGTACAACAGTTGGTTGCATGTTATTTTGCATCATGTATGTATTTACGCATGTTTCTCCCAGCTCTCCTATTTAATGGGAACCTTTTCAAGGGCAAATGCTATTAATATGTCTTCTGTTTCATTTGTTAACTTTCCATGGTACAGTTAAAATAGCAGTTAGGCTGATACAGCAGTAAAGATCATGAGCTTCTGTGTTTCTGAGTACTAAGACTTTCATCTTTCTTTCCTTATGATTATTTTAATGAAGAGTTTGAGGTTGTCAGGCATCATTTTCTTTCAACTCAAATTTTACTTTTATTCTTCCCTCTCCCAGAACCAAGAAGGGAAGATGATATTTGTGTATAGTTCTGGTCAAGACACTTTTGGTAGGATATATAATGGAAAGAGAAAACAGCAACTAAAATGACTAAGGGAAAACAGAAGCTACAAGAAGAGTACAGATGTAAACCCCAAAGATTCTTAATATTAAAAATGTGGAGGCTAAAAAAGAATATGTGATTATTATCTATGGAATTACAAAAGTTACACACAGGGAAATGCAGATGTGCATTAAATGTTGGAACTCTGGGATTTCATATTCAAAAGTAAATTTCTCATAACTAGAGAATTACTTTTGACTTCATGAAGGAGCTAGTAAATGCTTGAACTTTTTTATAAAGTAATACAGCCTGAAAGACATAAATGAATACTTAAAAAATTAGATATACGCATGGCTGATAAATTTCTACAATGGACTGATTCCTTCAAGAACTAAGATGTTATAAAGATGTTATGGGAAGATCCCTTAGCTTTGGACAGACTAGTCTAGGAGGATAAATATGCCATTCTATAGCATACCACTTCATGACCCTGTCAGATGCAGACTATTGGGCTAGAGGGACCACAAGACAGACCCATTTCTTATGGCATCACAGGAAATATGTGTATTAGTTTAAAAAATTAGTAAAATGAGAATTAAAGTAAAAAAAAGAGTGAAACATTAAACATATATGATTAAGAACATTTAACATGAATTTTTTATGCAATAAATAAGTTTGCCTTTTAGCATAGGGAACCCTTTCCATAAATCTGCTTTAGAAGTCAGGTCTCTAGTATGCTTTAGAAAAGCTTTTGTTAAAACTGAAGTATATTGATAAAGTGATTTAATATAGTTGAAAACAAGCTGCAGCACTCTAGCTGGGCCCTCTGAAACCTTGTGTTAGAGAAACATCTATATAGCATTATAGGAAACATTTACTGTAATTTGCCATCAATCTTTAAAAATAATACTGTTAAGCTCCCAACAATGTTGTCTTTGTTAGTACATTACTACTATTTTATTCATGTGGTTTGTTGTGCTTATATGAATTATTTCCAATTCTACCACAATGTCCTGGGCTCTAATATCCTTTAAGTAAAAGATACTGAAACTATGGGTTGACTCAAAGGGCAGCTGAGTGCATTTTAATATCCACATGTCCTGTGAACCAATATTGCAGAACCACAAAATTATACTGCAGGACTGTGTTCCATCTGAATGCACAATGATTACCTGGGTGGGGTTGGTGCAGTTCTTTAGTTTGGTACCACAAAATGAATCTTTACCTACTAACTGGGTCTGTGAAATAAATATTTGTGAAACTCTAAGTAAATTTAAAATTCAACCTGTTATTCAAAGTTCACAATTGTCATTGAATAAAGTGTTCCAATGTATTCATGCCACAGCTAAAACAAAACAAAGCGAAAAAAAATAAAAAAATAAAATATATACCCCTGCCTTCTGATAGGTCCACAATGAAAGGTGGTTGTAAAAGGTACATTTTGTACTGTCATTTAATTTTCAATTCCCAAGGGTGCTTGTGTGTGTGTGTGTGTGTGTGTGTGTGTGCGCGCGCGCGTGTGTTTTGCTCCGAAGAGGAGGGAGAGTGCTTGCTGAATAGAGATCTTTGGTGTGAAATATAAGATTTCCAAAGTACTCTTAGGGAAGGGATATACATTTGAACTCTATGCATTGAGATTTTTAATCAAGATAGCTGTTACTTAAACAACTGGCTTTGAGAAAAAAATTTAAAAAAAAAGGAAAGAAAAGGCCCAAAGAAGGGTGTTAAGCTAACAGTAAGGAGAAACTGGATCCTAATCTTAGATCTGCCTGTAGTTATGTCTATTGTGCAACGCAAGTCACTTAGCTGGCTTGCGTTTTCCTTTTCAACTCTAAAACGGGGGTAACAATAGCTGCCACAGCATAAAACTGTTATGTGGATAAAAGACATTAAAGTATTTTGAAATTGTAAATGTTCTCTAAGTACAGGCTGTTATTGTTACATATATGTCAAAAATCCAAACTTATAAGGCAGAAAACTGGGAATTAATTATTTGAATTACAGCAGAATTCTCTGAAAGTGTTTTAAATGGAAAATGTGGTTTACAAACTTTATAGACATACATTTTAACCACTTTCCAGGAGCATATCCCTTTTGCAAAGATAGGCCCACTTTTACTTGGATTGGCTCATTGTTCTTTCTTAACTGCAGAATTCAAATTCACTGACTCATAACACATACAGCTGGAAGGGACCTTAGATATAAGCTAGTCCTACTGAGGTCACTCCGTGTTTGTCAAAGCCTTAGCAGCTGCTAAGAGAATGAAGGGCAGAGAAAGGAAAGGGGAAAGGGGTGGGAGGTTTGGCAGGAATCTTCCCCCTGCCCTCATCTGATCTGGAGAAACTGGGCCTTTATCTGTTTTATATTTAAATTTGTAATTTCTGGGTAAGATTTAATTTGCAAAAAGGGTTTCACTACCCATTAGCCTCCCCTCCCTGCCCCTGAAAGGATTAAAAAGCCAACTCTCTTATTTTTCAAATGAGAAACCGGAGCCCAGAGAGGTGAAGCTATAGTCACTATTTGGTCTTGGTTAAAGCATCTTCACGACAGGCTATAAATTTTGTCATATCAATCAGCTATAGGTTGTTTACACGGTCATATATTCAGCAGACACTGACTAGAAAAATGTCATTTTTTTCCAACTTTGTGGAGATAGATCTTGTAGGATAAATTTAAAAGAAATGCCACTTTCCCCCAAGGCCAGCCTTTTGCAAAATTGTAAAGGAGATAAAGGCTGCCTTTAGTATCCTTTAGTTCTTTCTCTCCCTACCCACCTTTCTTTGTTCCCAGTGTTCTATTTTGGCATCCAACCTGCAGGAATTCAGTACCCTCAACTACCCAATAAATTTCATCCAGATTTCTACAGACAATGTTGGACTTTACCTGAGCCCTGTGTTCCTGGAAAAAATGTTGGTTAAGAAATTCTCCCAACCTTTTGTTTTCTAAAATTCTCCCATCCTTCTGTTTTCTGGGAAATGACTTACTGCAACCAAACAAAAACCACACACACACACACACACATACACACACCTGCACACACACACACACACACACACACACACACACACCACTCTTCCTTATATGATTTATTAGATAAGGCTCTTTGTCCATTCTTCCACACAACTCCCATGAGACTCGCCTGTGACTCCCTTGTTTACCCATGACAAGGCCAAACACAGACCTTTCCCCTGTTACTTGAACCTGCCAAAAGACCAGATATAGACCCTCCAATTTCCCTTTCTTTGTCTTATAAATAATTAGCTAAGATTATAACTATTTGTTCCCCAGAAAGTAGCTAGACACAGAGAAAAACATTTCCTGTTCAACTGACTGAGACTTCCCCTTATTGCAGTACAATCTCACCTGCAAATTATCCCACATTTAATTTATCTGCTCTTGCCTATAAAAGACTAAGGCAAAATCTCCTTATTGCAATAGCCTGAATAAAATCCATTTCTTTACTTGTTCAGTTTTAGTCTTTGACACTTTCTTATTGAAAACCTCTTCAGCAATTTGTATATTTAGTTTCTGTTACATTATCATTACAATAATAAAGGAAAAAATACAAAATGTGGAACCAGGCATCCTGTGTTCTAGTCCCAGTTCTCTCTGTGTGATCTTGACCCTTCTGAATTGCATTTTATTCATCTCTGAATAAGGATGTTGGATTTGATAGTCTTTAAGATTTTAACATTCTATATTTACTGATAAATTACCTTGTAGGTAATTTTAATTTTATTTATGGATGCTACATTACTTAGGTCTAGGAGTATTTTATTTGTTCATATCCCCTGCTTTGTTTAAAGTAGTAGTTACATAATGTTTACTGGTTAAATAGAAAGAGTTATGACTAGTTTGTAAGCTTCTAAAGTGGTTAGGGGCTATTTTGGTACAACGCCTTCAAATTCTGTGTTTATTGAACAATGGCAACTTAGAATTTTCTGGTAGATTCCAGCATGTGGTTCAGACTTACGTCTTATTTTCAAAATTCTAGAGTGTTCTTAAAAATTTTAGCATATTAAATGTCTATAATCAATTACTCATTTTTTTTCCATTTGGATAACTAAGTGGTGAGAAAATTCTTTAATCTCCTAATGAGAAGCAGATACATACATATGATGACGATTAATGGGAAACCAATTTCAGTAGAATTTGACTTTTTAAAAGTGCCATTCTACTTATCCATCATCATCTGATGATGCTTTTGATAATTTAAAAATAATAGATGTTAAATTGGTAAGTAAAGAGAGACCAAATTTTGGAGAGCAAAAACATTTAAATCCCAACAAAGCCATCATTTACAGAAAAGTTGATACTAGTTTGGAAGCAGGATCTGTAGTACTTAAGTTCAAAAAAACTCAGGGGGCCAGGCATGGCAGCTCATGCCTGTAATCCTATTAGGTTGGGAGACAGAAACGGGAGGATAGCTTGAGGCCAGCAGTTTGAGACCAGCCTGGGCAACATAGCAAGACCCCAACTCTACAAAAAATTAAAAAAAAAAATAGCCGGGCATGATGGTGTGTGCCTGTAGTCCCAGCTATGTGGGAGACTGAAGCAGGAGGATCGCTTGAGCCCAACAGTTTTAGGTTTCAGTGGGCTATGATGATACCACTGCACTCTGTCCCAGGTGACAGAGGGAGACCCTGTCTCAAATAAATAAATAAAACAAAAGCAAAATAATAAATAAATAAAACAAAAAAGGCAATTTTTCAATCTTTCGGCCCAATAATAATTACTGCTAAGTTAAACATGAAAGGGACTGTGCTATATGCTTTACATTCAATGAATGAGAAAATTCATTCCTTGCTGCAACTGTATGAGACAGGTACTATTATTATCATCCTTATGTTACGGATGGGGACACTGGTTCAGCAAAGTTGTGTCAATTACTTGAGGTCAGAGAGCCAATAAATGACACAGTCAGTATTCGAAGCCAGGTCTGTCTGATTTTAGAGTCCAGGCTCTTAACCACAGTGCTATAATACCCAATCTTCTAAGACAGTAAAGAAAACAATGTAGAAAGAATGGTCTGGTAGTCAATTTAATATTTTAGTGCATACAACAACAAGATAGGCTTCTAGAACTGTATTTATGGGGCCCATGTCATCTAGGAAATCATAAAAGGATACGGCTGACCATTTGAAAATTTCCTTATATTGTATTACACCTTCTGCAAGGTTTGGTTTAGGATACATATGGCATTACAAAAGATGAGCTATGTTTTTATTTGGTAAGTAATATGCAGTGAAGACCTAATACAGCAGAACTATGATGTGCAGTTATAGTTAAGGTTTTGTTCAGGCCGTCACAAAAAGTCAGTTTACGCTAACAACTTGGTATATGAAGAATCAACCCATAATAATTTTTCTTAATAAAGTATTAAATTAAAATTGGTTTGCTCTGTTTATTATTATAATTGAGCAGAAACTTAAAACATTTTTCACTTATGAAAGTTGTCACAAATCATTAAAAATATAGGTGAACAGAATTTCTCTAAAATCTGTCATGAGTAGACTCTAGAGATTTGCTTTCATTGTGTAAAATGTCTTTTATGGTCTTCATAGACATTTCATGTGTGGATGTCAGCACAGTGTAAAAGTTAAGCGACTAGGCTCTGGAATCAGACCATCAGTTTCTAACTCTGTGACCTTGGGAAAGTTACTCAACCTCTCTGTGCCTCTGTTTCTCATTTGGAAAATGGTGACTATTATATTACCATCATGATATAATTCATGAAAAGTGTCTGTGACGATTCTTGGCACATGGTAATCGTGTAATAAATTTAGCCATCATCATCAACCTAGTTTACAGAAAGGAATCATAAGAGATCTGAATTAGAATATAAAATTGATATACTCTGATGACAACTATGTGATGACCTGCTGTTTTGCACATTTCATTTTCTTCAGACAGATAATTTTGATTTTCAGTGCAAATGACAAGAAATCCTAGGAAGATAATACCAAATGGTGGCCCTTATACCTTCAGATATAAAGGAATTAATAAATAGTAGAAGAGAAGCTAAGGAAGAAAAGGAAGATAAGGGAGATAAGGAAGAAAAATCTGAGAGCAAACGGTGGTAGACCCTTTCATCTGCTGCCTCTGGCCCCTGTATACCCTCAGTTCCTCTCAGCATTAACAATGAAACTGCTGGGATAGGTTGATCTAGACTAGGGACAAGTATTTTCAAATGAGGATATAAAACAAACTGCATTGCGAATTGAAAACTAGAATAAATCATAATATTTTCCTGAACCCCAAGTATTACTTTTTACTGAAGCATGGGTTAAAGCAAAGTCACTTTTACAAAACCAAACAAAAACTGAGCCAAACAAAACCAAATCCACAAACAACCCCCACAAATCAATTAAAAACACAACGAGAAGAGTAGTAACCCAAACAACTACTATATAAAACAAAATATATATATTTGCAACTAATGAACCAAAATAAAACTGTCTTACCACCCCTATAAAATTGTGAGCTTCCTGAAGATAGGGTTTGGGTCATTCATTCATTTATTTGTTCATTTTTGATCTCATAAAATTATGCTGGATAGTGCTGGCTATACATTGTATTCTCAATTTCCATTTTTTGAATTGACTTCCTGAAATTTGACATGGTCAAGTCTGTCTGTACTGAATCCTATTCCAAGAAAAATCAAAATACAAACTTCCAGCTATTTTCAGTGCCTGTATATTAAGACTAAGACTAAGATGATTCAATGTGAATATGATATTGGGAGTGCTGGTACTGTGACATTTATTGTAAATAAGTCAGGTAATTCAAGCTCATGTTTATTAAACTTAACAAGTCAGGACTCAAAGTGATTTTTTTCTTTTCCCCAACTATGAAGAATTCATGTTGCCCAACTAGAAAAAATTCATGTTTTCCCACTTTGACATAAACAGTCACCTTTACACTAAGCAGAAAAGGTTTTCTTATTATAAACAGAAAAAAAATTTCCAAATATCCTTTGTAAAATGTTATATATAAATGCTGGGCTTGGACACAGAGAACTTAATCAAAATCCCACATTGCTTTAGGGTAGTTATATGTGAAATGCAATTTCCATTGTATTGAAGCCTCCATTCTGCAAATATTTATCTATTTTCAAAATTGCCAGCATATTTGAAAACTTTAATTGGTTTATACTCAAGGCACTGGAGAAAATAAAAAATTGCTTTCAAAAGACATTTACATGTATTTATTCTGTCCACGCAGAGTACTTCTTTCAAGTGATCATGAAATTTAATGTGAAGTGAAACCATCCCAGATATGGTCCTAATGACCAAATTAGAAGAAAAGTAATCAATAATCAATCAATTATTTTGATCACTGTACCTTTTTTTTCTGATTTATCGGAAACTTTTCCTCCAATTGGGGAGTAAGTAGTATCCATGGACTCGGTCCCTCTGTTCCCTTTGCTAACTCCATTTGCATAGAGCTCTCCTTCAACTGGTTGCAACTGCCAAGTCAGTCCGAACAAATGTACTGCTGCAAGAAAACAAGCCATACATTAACTTATTCCAGACTCACTGAGAAAGTCTCCAAATGATCTATCCCTTTGCATCTAAAAAATGTCATGACCAGTCTTCTGTTAGTCAGGTCAAGCAACTAGGAGTTTTTACCTACATCATACTGATAGCCACTTCTATGCTACAACATACATACAAGTACTAACATTTGCTAAAATAGCTATTGTTAAACAGTAGCTATTGTTAAAAGACTAAAGCCATCCCAGTGACAGGATTAGAAGTTGGAGTATTATTAATAGTTAACCAATTATAGTGGGATTGGACTCAGCTCCTTAGTTATGTAACCCCTTCTCTTCCATTTCCCTTAGTCATGTAACTCTAGTTTGCATGTGGAAACTACTGCAGGGTAACAGTGGACGGGCTAGCATGAGAACATGGAAGACCTTCTCTATGGCTCCAATTCAATTCAGTTTGCAAATATTTCTTGAATGCCTACTATGCCTAAGGTCCTATGATAGCTGCTGTGGGTGTTAAAAACTATATGCCTATTAAGGTGGGATTTGGTAAACAAGTATAAAATAATATTATGCAGGATAATTGACATAAGACAGGTTGAAATTGCTATCAGAAGATTTGAAAGTACTCAGTATTGGTCAGTGTGCAGGAAAATGGGTATTCTCATATATTCTTGATGAGAGTATAAAAATACAGTGTCCTTTTTGGAGGGCAAAATTTAAAATTTGGCTTACCCTTCGAGCCAAAAATTTAACTTCTATGAATTAACTATGAATGGTACCAAACTACAAGGCTGTCTACTGTAACATTTGAAAATATTAGAAAGTTATGAACAATCTAAATATTCATCAAGAGGAGATTAATCAAATAACTGATGAGATAGTAAATAATACAAGATTATGTGGTTATTAAAAATCATGTTGCAGGCTGGATGCGGTGGCTCAAGCCTGTAATACAAGCACTCTGGGAGGCTGAGAAATGAGGGTCGCTTGAGCCCAGGAATATAAGACCAGCCTGAGCAAGAGCAAGACCCTGTCTCTACAAAAAATAGAAAAATCATCCAGTCATGGTGGTGTGTGCCTGTAGTCCCAGCTACTCGGGAGGCTGAGGCAGGAGGATTGCTTGAGCCCAGGAGTTTGAGGTTGCTGTGAGATAGGCTGATGCCATGGCACTCTAGCCCGGCAACAGACTGAGACTCTGTCTTAAAAAAAATCATGTTGTAGAAGACTATGCAATAGTGTGGGAAATATTTATGATGCATCGAGTGAAAAATATCAGACTACTAAACAGTATAAATAGCATGATCTGAAGTGCGTGTTTGTGTGCATGTGTGCACATGTATGTGTTCATGTCTGGAGAGAAAGGTCTGGAAAGATATATAGCAACATGTTAACAGTAT
Organism: Lepilemur ruficaudatus; assembly: GCA_963574885.1. NCBI lineage: Eukaryota > Metazoa > Chordata > Mammalia > Primates > Lepilemuridae > Lepilemur > Lepilemur ruficaudatus. Next base: position 13,409 of record CAUYRT010007950.1, read on the forward strand.
AGGGAGCTTATGGAGAATTTTTATTTTCTCCTTTATGATTTCTGTATTTTCCGTATTTTTTATAATGAACATGTGTGATGCTTGCCATCTGGGAAAAAAGAAGCTTTCATTTTAAAAGAAATGATTTAAAGAAACAATGGATTAAAATTGGTTGGGCTGATAAAGGAGATTCTTCAAGGAGAAATTGCATAAATAGCATCTCAGGACTTAGCAACAAGCTCTGTGTGTGTGTATATACACACACATTCATGTAAGCGTATAGGTGTGCTGGGGAGGGCATAAGAAAAAGTGAGGGAAAGGGAGGACTTCAAAATGGTTAAGGTTTTATTTATTTTTTTTTTCTTTTGAGACAGAGTCTTGCTCTGTTGCCCAGGCTAGAGTGCTGTGGCATCAGCCTAGCTCACAGCAACCTCAAACTCCTGGGCTCAAGCGATCCTCCTGCCTCAGCCTCCTGAGTAGCTGGAACTACAGGTGTATGCCATTATGCCCGGCTAATTTTTTATATTTTTAGTTGCCTGGCCAAATTTCTTTCTATTTTTTTAGTAGAGACGGAGTCTCACTCTTGCTCAGACTGGTCTCGAATTCCTGAGCTCAAGCGATCGTCCCCCCTCAGCCTCCCAGAGCGCTAGGATTACAGACGTGAGCCACCGCGCCCGGCCATGTTAAAGTTTTGAGCCTGAGTAATTAAACAATGGTTAAACCATTAATAGAGTTAGGGAATTCTTCATTTATCCCAGCACTTGCTACAAATAGTTGGTGCTGGATGTGTTTCATTGAATGATGACTGGTCGAACGTGTGAGTTGAGGCAGGGTAAGGAGACGGGAGGAATATAATGAATTCAGCTTTGGGGATGCTGGGTTCCAGGGACTGACGGGAAATCCAGACAGTGATGTTAACCACAGGAAGTTTGAACTTCTGGAGGAATATTACATCTGGAAAAAGACTGCAAAGTCATGTATACACAGAGGCAACAGTGAAGTTGTGAGAGTGAATAAAGGTGACTGAAGGGAGAGAATGTTAGGAGAGAACAGTGCCTAGGCCAAAAGCTGGAAAAAAAACTCTTGTTTTCTCACTGCATTTTTCAACATCGACCAAATCCTACCAAAAGGCAAAAAAAAAAAAAAAAAAAAAAATAGCCCAAATGCCCCAAACCCCCCCATAACCCATTCCAATTGTTACTTTTTGCCCTACGGC
>CAUYRT010007957.1:0-21339 GCA_963574885.1 Lepilemur ruficaudatus
GGTTAAAATGACAAATATATACTGCAATATGAATAAATAAATAAAATATTTTAAAAAAGGAATGAAGTATAACAGCCCCCCCTTATCTGTGGGGGATAAGGTCCAAGACCCCCAGTGAATCCCTGAACCTTTTTTCCCATCGGGTTAACTGAGCAGGTTATTCAGTGACCAGAGAGCGTGGACAAAGGGATGATTCACATCCCGAGTAGGACAGAGCAGGACGGCATGAGATTTCAACACGTGACTCAGAACGGTGTGCAAGTTGAAATGTATGAATTGTTTATTTCTGGAATTTTCCATTTAATATTTTCAGGCCACAGTTAACGGTGAGTAATTGAAACTTTGGAAAGCAAAACCTCAGACAAGGGGGGACTATCACACTTGGTATATGCTGCAATGTGAACAAACTTCAGAAACATGATTCTAAGTGAAAGAAGCCAGATACAAAAGGAACACATATTGTAGGATTCCATTTATATAAATATCCAAGGTAGGCAACCCCATGGAGAGCAGATTTGTGGTCGCTAGGGGTTGGGGGTGGGGAAGGGGAGTAGCTGCCTAACAGGTACAGGCAATGCGCTTAGGATGGTGCAAACACTTAGATGTACAACATGCTGACCATAGTTGATAACAATGTCTCGTATTCGTAAAAATTGCTAAGATTTGACGTATTTTCGCCACCTAAAAAAATAAAATGATTGTGAGGGTAAAGTACATGTTAAAGAGCTTGATTTTACCATTCCACAATGTGTATATATATTTAAAACAACATGTACATGATAAATATGTATAATTTTTATCAATTAAAAAAATAGAATAGATTGGGCAAGGTGGCTGACACCTGTATTCCCAGCACTTTGGGAGGCAAAGGTGGGAGGATCGCTTGAGCTCAGGAGTTCGAGACCACACTGGGCAACATTGTGAGTCCCCGTCTCTACAAAACATAAATTAGCCGGCATGGTGGCATGTACCTATAGTCTCAGCTACTTGAAAGGCTGAGGCAGGGGATTGCTTGAGCCCAGGAGTTCAAGGCTGCAGTGAGCTATGATGGGGCCATTGCACTCCACCCTGGGCAACAGAGCAAGATCCCCATCTCTAAAAAAAAGAAAAATAAAATAAAATAATAAAACATTTAGGAACTGGATGGAGGTGAAGCTGGTACAACATCGTGAATATACTAAATGCCACTGAATGGTAGGATTTAAAAGAGTTAATTTTGTGTCATGTGAATTTCACTTCACTTTTTAAAAACTAACACATTGCTGGGCCTCACTCGTGATGTTTCTGATTCAGTAGGTCTACACCGAGCCTGAGAATCTGCATTTCTAAGAGTTTCCCAAGAAACTCTTGGAGGAAGAGATGCAGAAGAGATGCTACAGCTGCTGGCCCCGGAACCCCACTTGGAGAACCTGGATTAGGAGCCACCTCTGCTGCCTCCACACCCTGCACAGGTCTCCATCGTGGCCTGTAACCATCCGTGTCCGGCTGGGAGCTGCTGGAGGGCAGGAGCACGCGTGGTTTGTGTTTCAGTCCTGGGTCTGAGGCACGGTGTGGCCCAGGGAAGGAATAGCTTCCAGCTAACCTTTGCTCACTGTCTGCTGCGGTTCTGAATACGGCGTGAATATGAATGCGGCACACACGTCACTCACCATACCCTTGTTTCTCTCCAGCGTCTTCCTCTGGCACACAGCCCTGGCCAGTGTCCATCAGATGGGACGGGGGACTGCTCAGTGGGGCAGGGGCCACAGGCTGCGGGGGACCCTGAGCAGGCAGGAGCCACAGCGTTCTCCTAACGAGGCAACTGTGTGTCTCACCAGCGCCCCCCAATGGCTCACTTAGAACCTCTGGGGGCAAGCGCTGGGCAGGAGAGCCCCACTCAACCGCACTAGTGCTTGCGCCGGCAGCAGAGATGACAGGAATTGGGGGACCTCCTCTTGTGATGCTTTTGTGGCTCTTGGAGCCTCTGCTAGGAACATCTCCGCCACGGGAGTTCTCCCTCATATCTGGGGCACACCTGGATCTCCAAACACAAAAGCCAAAAAATCCATCTTGAGCCCATCCTCAAGCCAGGCACTGTGTTCTCCACGGTGGCACAGGGACAACGGTGCGTCCACATGCAAAAGAACGCAGTTGGCGCCCTACCTCACACCACATAGAAAAATTAGCTCAAAATGGATGAGAGACTTAAACGTAAAAGCTAAAGCTATACAACTTGTAGGAAAAAACAGGAGCAAATTTTTGTGTCCTTGAATTAGGCGACGGTTTCCTGTATAGGACGCCAAAAGCACAAATAGCCAAAGAAAAAGAGATAAATTGGACTTCACCAAAATTTATTTTTTAAAAACATTTTATTTTTGCCTCAAAGAACACTATAAAAAAAATAAAAAGATAACTCATAGAATGGGAAAAAATATTCATAAATATGATGAGGCTTTCAGGTCCAGAGTATACAAAGAAGTCTTACAATGTCATCATAAAAAGACAATCCAATTTTTAAAACAGGCAAAGAATCAGCTTATTTGGAACAATTAGACATTTTTCCAAGGAAGATAAACAAATGGCCAATAAACACATGAAAAGATGCTCAACTTCATGAGTAATTGGGGAAATTCAAATCAAAACCATAATGAGATGCCACGTCACATTCGCTAGGATGGCTGGAATAAAAAACACAAGCAGCAACAAGTGTCATCAAAGATGCAGAGAAACTGGAATCCTCACACATCACCCGTAAGAATGTAAGACGGAGAAGCTCCGTGTAAAACCGTCTGGCAGTCCCGCAAAAAGTTAAACATAGAGCTACCCAGTAATTTCACTTACATGTATATGCCCCCGAGACGTGAAGACATGTGTCCACTCAAAAACCTGTATGTGAATGACCACAGCAGCATTATTCATAATCGCCACAAAGTAGAAACAACGCAGGTGTCTACCATCTGATAAACGGACACAGGAAATGTGCTCATCCATCCAACGGCCGTATCCACAGTGCCCGCCATTAAAGGGAGTGAAAGACCAGCACAGGCGCCAACACGCATGATAACTGAAACAGCCAGTTGCAAAAGCCCACACAGTGTCTGATTCCACTCACATGAAGTGTCCAGAGGAGACAAATCCACAGGGACAGAAAGTAGATTAGTGGTTGCCAGAGGCTGGGGGAGGAGTGATGGGTTTCTTCTTGAGTGATGAAAATGTTCTGGAATTCCATAGTGGTGATAGTTAAAATACTGAAAAACTACTGATTGTATGCTTCAAAAGGGTGAATTTTATGGTATATAAACTCTATCTCAATAGAAGTATAGAATAATGTTCTAGTACTTAGAATTAAATAATTATAAAGATAATAAAATTGAATCAAATTGTGAAAAAAATAAGTAGACACCAGTCCCCTGCTCCAGGAACACATATCAAATTCTTCACATGGTCTCCTAGAAGCAGCTTCCACCCCGGATTGCCAGCTGTTTGCTCAGCTTCTTTCAGAGATTGCAGCTGGATGTCCCTGAGACTGCAAATCTGTTCCTGCCCATCGCCTACGCAGGCCCACGTGGGGGTGTTGGTCCACTGGGACACACACACTGGGTGTTTCTCAACAAAATAAATTAATTTTCCCATAGTTCTGCAGGCTAAAAGTCCAAGGTCAAGGTGTCTGCTTGATGGCTTATAGGCGACTGTCTTCCCCCTTTATCTTCATGTCTTCACATGGTCTTTCCTCTGTGCCCTCATTTCCTTTTTTTGTTTTTGTTTTTGTTTTTTGTTTTGTTTTTTTGAGACAGGATCTTGCTCCATTGCCCAGGCTGGAGTGCAGTAGCACAATCGTAGCCACTGTGGCCTCAAACTCCTGGTCTCAAGCAATCCTCCTGTCTCAGCCTTCCAAATAGCTGGGATTACAGGCACAGGCCACCAAGCCTGGCTAATTTTTTAATTTTTTGTAGATATAGGGTCTTTCTACGTTGCCCAGGCTGATCTCGATCTCCTGGCCTCAAGTGGATCCTCCTGCCTCGACCTCCTAAAGTGCTGGGTTTACAGGGAGAGCCACTGCACTCAGCCCCCTCTTCTTATAAAGACACCAGTCCCGCTGGATTAGAGCCCACCTTAATGACTTCATTTCAACTTAATTTCCTCTTTGACAACCCTATCTCCCACTGCAGTCACATTCTGAGGTCCTTGGAATTAAGACGTCAACATGTAGTTTGGGGGAGATACGGTTCAACCCATAGAAGGGGGCAGCATCTCACTTTAAAATATGATGGTGCTTGACAGCTGTCATCTTATGCCCCCTGTCAAAACTGAGACAGAAAGCCCCATTTAACATCCTGTCATGCACCTTTCTTTTTACATCTCTTTGCCAGGCTGTCATTTGCAGAAACCTCAGAATGGCCATTTTGCTTCTGGGCGGTCCCCTGAGAGCCCAGCTGTCCTTAGCAGCACGTTTCGCCTTTCAGAGCACCAGGCTCATGGTCAGCACAGGTAACCCTTCACCCGGACAGGCGACCAGGCCCTGGGAGATCAGAAGGCTGGAAGCGGTGGCACTTCTGTCCCCATGGCCAGATGCCAGGGGTCCACCCTGGGCCTGCCACTTCCTAAGGATGTGACAAAGCCCATCACTCCTCTCTCTGAGTCCCTAGTTTCTCGTCTAGAAAAAATGGGGATTTGGACTTAATCACCTACTGGCATTAATGTCCTAGAATTATAAAATTAATCCCCGTAGAACGTAATAATCCCCATTGAATCAAACCCTCGGCCCCGCCCAACGACCCAATGCAGTGCCACCCTGCCTCCTGCGGGTCCCCAGCGAGCATTTCTGAAAGGGGCCGAGATTCTTCTCCAGCTCCACCACTAGTCAGGTTCAAGTTCAGCCTGGTTTTGAGGCCTCGCCTGAATCCCTCGGTGTGTTTCTTAATATCCGTCTTCCACAGCCCTGGGCGAGATAATTCCTCCCCTTCCCCAAGTTCAGGGCCACGGGGAGGGACGAGAAGGGCTTCCTGGCCTGACCGTCTCTGGGAAGCAGACGGTGCAGGGACATTGAGACCCCGGGGATAGCTGCGGGGTGGCAGCTCGGTGCCCGCGGAGGTCGGGCTGGGAAAAGCCTTGTTCTGCGGCCTCCCCAGCCAGGACCTCGGGATGTCAGAGCCGGGGCAGGTAGATCTTGGGGCCCGGGGCACGGAGGGACGGAAGGGGACAGGGGGAAGGGAAGGAGCGAGGCTACCCCAGCGGAGCCCGGCCGAGCCGGCTTTGCAGCGAGTCCGCCCGGTTTCTGGAGCGCGGCCGAAACCTGTTCTCACGGCGCCCTCTGCTGTCCAGGACGCGCCATGGCGGGAACGGGACGGTTCCTCCGCAAACCCTAGCGCGGCGCCGCGGCCACCCTAACCCTAACGCGCCCTTCCTCGGCGGCGTGGGCGTCCTCAGCGCCAGACTGCGGGGAGATCACGGTGTGGCGCTGAGGTTCTAGTTGGGGAAACTGGTTAGCCGTCGGGTCAGGTCGGGGATGTTCCTATTAGATCGTCATCTTTCAAGTCACAACAGAAAGAGAAACCCAGCAAGGCAGAACGGTAGAGTCACTTTGTATGCAGGAACCCTGATCCTTCCAGTTTTCGTATTTCCATTGGAGGCTGACGCAGCTGGACCCTCGTGAGTGAGAAAAGTGGCGGGAGAGGGGTTGCCAGTCACCAGGGGCTGAAGGGCTTTGCATTCTGAAATGGAACCTCTAGAAGGTCTGGAGCAGAGGAATGACGTGAGCTGAATTTTTTTTTTTTTTTTTTTTTTTTTGTCGTATGTAGGACTTAATAGCTACAAAGCCGACACTCATGTGACCACCATCAAAGTCAAGAAACAGACCATGGCCGGCATCTCAGCAGCTGCACACGCCTCCTTCCCCGTTATAAACCCCGACTCCCACGGGCCACCATGGTTTCTACAGCGCTTGCTTCCGTTTGTAGTTTACTACCTCTGTGCTCATTCCTAAAAGAGCATGGTTTTACATTGCCTATGTTCCAACTTTCTGCAAGTGGAATTATACTATTTGACGTGTTATCTATGCCGTTGCACACAGTAATGTTCGTTCATTTTAGTTGCTATATAATATTCTGTCATTTGCTGCTGATCACCCAGAATTCTACTGTTGATGGGCACGTGGGTTGTTTTCAGTTTGGGGCTATTACTGACAAAGCTGCTATGACCATTTTTGGCTAAGGGACCTGCGTGGCAGTCCCCGGGATCTGAACCTAGGAGTTGCTGGCTAGTAGGGTATGCAGACCTTTATGCAAGATAAAGCCAAACTGATTCCAGAGGGGTGGTAACTATTCACATTTCCACAGTAATTCCAGTCTTCACCAACGGTTCATTTTGTCAGACGTTTTAATTTTGTTGGGCAGGTGGGTGTGCATTTTCCTCTAGCTAATGAGGCTTGCATCACTTCATATTTCTTTTTTGAAACATACGATGCATTATGATTTCCTATAGGCTCCATGTGGTGCAAATGGATCACTAAAGCCTGTGCCTCCCTCTCACTGAAATTCTGTACCCTTCGAGCAACCTCTCCCCTTCCCCGGCCACCCCAATTCCCCAGCCTCCACCAACCCCCATTTTACCCTCTACTCCCATGAAATCGACATGTTTAGAGTCCACATTTAAGTGAGATCATGCTGTATTTGTCTTTCTGTGCCTGGCTTATTTCATTTAGCATAATGTTCTCGAGGTTCATCCATGTTGTCACAAATGACAGAATTTGGTGACTGAGCGAGACAGGGAGGGAGGGAAAGACCAGCCTTTGACCTTTGACCCTGCAGGACAACTCTGGTGGTCATTGCTCACTCCAGACCTCTCACGGCGGTGGCTGGAGCTGTTCACCTGCATCACGGTTCAACTCTCCCTCTGCCAACCCTGCCCCACTGCCTTCCACAGGTGACGGTCCCCAATAAACATCTTACATCCCAAACTTAGTCTTTGCATCCGCTTCTGGAGAACTCGACCTTAGACGACATTTACTGTTTCTTTCCTTATGTAATTTGTTTTCATCTTTTTAAATTCCTATTTTGTTTTCCTTTTTTTTTTTTTTTTTTTTGGCTATTTGGAATGGTTTGTATTTTGTTCTGTGGTTATATTTATACTCATATGTTTTATAATGTTCTTAGTCCTCTCTTCCGTTGCTTAGGCTTTTACTATTTGATTTGATGACCCTAAATTACATCTTTTTAACTCCTACCTATTACCAATAAGCTTACTCTACTTTGCATTTTCTGTCTTCTTTCTCTCACTTTTTAGTTGTGTTATTTATCTAAACATATAACATACATAAATTATTTTTTTTACCACTGTCCTGTTTTTTGTTTTAGTCTTTGATCCGTAATTACATGTATTCCATGCTCACTATCAGGTGTTTGCCAAAGCCACCTCCTGGTTGGAGGAGCCCTTCAGTCAGTAGACTCCTCAAGAAGGGCTCGTGAGTACAGATTTCCCCAAGTCCTTGCCCATTTCACACAGTTTTCCTAAAGCTTTGATACCTGAGGATAACTTGACTGCATTTGAATCCTGGGTTCACTCTTTCTTACCCTGAGTTTCTTGAAAATGCTGTTCCACTGTTGTCAAGCAAGGTAGGTATTTTTGTGGCAACCCTGGGAATTATTCCTTAAAACATAATAATTTTACTAGGCTGTATCTCAGGATTGACAATTCTTAGTCAGTTTTCCCAGGAACATAGTAAGTCTTAATTTAAGTATTCTTTTATTTCTAGGAATGTTTATTGAATTATAGTTTTAAGGATTAGTTCTCTTCCATTGTTTTGTTCCTCCCCTTCTAGGGCTCTATTTACAGTGTTTTGGATGTTCTTTGACTCTCTTCTGTATCAGTCACTTTTTCTTTGATGCTTTTTTTATTCTCTGTTTTTTTTTTTTGTTGTTGTTGTTTTTGTTTTTTTGTCCCTCTTGGCAATTTTCATGTCAATGCTCTTATATTTTCAGTCAAATCTATTTCTCTTGAGCCCTTTGTCATTAGTCTACATTTTAAAGATAATTTTGTCTTTTCCTCCAATTTTTATGCATTAAATTAATTCTCATTTTACATCTTCCTGGGTTTTTTACATTTCTGTTCAGAGATTTTAAATATCTGATTAGAGAAGTTTCTTCATCTGTTAATGATTGTTTAAGGCCATTTAATTTAGGTTGGGGTGTTTCTTCTTAGACTATTTTTTGGGGAAATTCTTCCATCAAATGTTTTAATTTGATGAAATGTTTTAATTCATTTCTAAAACATTTCTAGCTAAAATGTTTTAATGCCTATTTTGATTTACTTCTTTTAGTCATCTACTTTTTTATTTGTAACTTTTTGTTTGCTTGTTTTTGTTTTATTTCATTTTGGTTTTTGTAGAGACAGGTTCTCACTATTTTGCCAAGGCTGGCCTCAAGCTCCTGGCCTAAAGTGATCCTCCCACCTCGACCTCCCCAAGTGCTGGATTTTAGATGTGAGCCACCGCACTGGTGGTGTAACTTAAGGCAATGACAGTTGTGTGAAATGGGGTGAAGGTTTGGAATGGCTTACTGTGTTTCTTGGGTTTTGGAGGAGAGAGGAAAGGTTTTGTGGCCTCTGATTTTGTGATACACTTTTGTTTCTGGGACCTTTTAATTTCACTTCTTGTTCCATTTTTTTCTTTCACCACCAAGTGTCTGAGGGACACTTACTTCTTTCAAGTTTCCTGTTTCTTCCCAGAGGCAGTGACTGCCAGAAGCGGTCACTTCCTCCCTGTGCTCTTTGCTTCCCTCTTCGCCAATGACCCAAGCCCTGCCCTCACTTCACAGGAACAGAAGACTGTGGTTTTCCACTGGAGTTTTTTTTAAACAACTACAGCTTCCCTCTGACTAAAAGTCATGAAACAGGAAACCCACTCAAACCTCAATGCAGGTTTCGACTCCTCTCTAGAATGTGCCTTCTTCACTCCCTAGTGTCTATATTTTAAGGTTTTTTTTTTTCTTCCTCTTGGTTGCTTTCTTTTAATTTGTCCAGAATTTATCATTCTTATCTGTAAAAGGAAAGAGAAGAGGAAAAAAAATAATCAGATAATTATTGCTAAGTGCCATTGATATCCTTGGAAAAGATATCAAGAAGCTGTGGGAGATTAATAGACAATTAAAATCTGTGCATGAAAGCCACAGGGCCCCCTGGTAACTTACAAAGCCATTCTCACGGCCTGTGGCAGGAGGGCACAGAGGGCTAAAGCCCGGACTTGAGACATGGTGTCATGGCTGAGCCCCAGAGGGGTTAAACGCGTCAGGTCTATCATGTCTAGATCGGGGTCCTGTCTGAGAGAAAAACAGGACCCTGCTACATAGGCTACTTACAAATATTTAGAACTACCAATTTCTGCTGACATACCAAGTTCATGGATTGGAAGAGTCAACATAATACAGTTGTTAATTTCCCCCAAATTGATCCATAGATTTAATGCAATTTCTATCAAAATTCCAGCAAATTTCTTTTGTAGGCATAAGCTTATTTTAATTTATATGAAAAAGCATTTGCCAAGAACAGTTAAAATAATCTTAACAAAGAAGAATAAAGTAGGAAGAATTACTCTACCCCATATTAAGCCTTGCTATATCATTACAGTAATCCAGAAAGTATGATATAGACCGTACAGACACATGGATCAAAGAAACAGAAGATAATCGCAGTAATGGTCCCACACAAACACGCTCAACTGATTTTGGACAAAGCTGCAAAAACAATTCAACAGAGGAATCTTTCAACAAATGGTCCTGGAGGCAGGGGACATCCATTATCCAAAAAAATGAACTTCAACCTAAGCCTCACACCTTGTACAAAATGGAGCACAGACTTAAACATATAAAACATAAACTTGTAAAACTTACAGAAAAAAATGGAGAAAAATCTTTGTGCTTTTTTACTGAATAGAATATACATACTATATAAACACGTATGATGTTCAACATCATTAGCCTTTAGGGAAATGCAGATTAAAACAGCAATAAGATGCTACTACATATCAATAGACTGGTTAAAATAATAACTATTATAGCAACAACACCAATGCTGATGAATAAAAACTGTATCACTCCTATCGTGCTGGCAGGAAGGTAAAATGGCACGGTGGCTGTGGAAAACAGTTTGGCAAGATATTTAAAAACTAAACATGCAGCAACCACATGAGCCAGCAATTGCACCTCTGGGCATGTATCCTAACAAAGTGAAAACTTACTTCTACCAAAAACGAACAAACCTATACACAAATGTTCATAGTAGCTTTATTTACAGTATCCCAAAACTGGAAACATCCTAGATGTCCTTGAACAGGTGAATGGCTAAACTGTGGTACCTACATACTACGTGTATGCTTGGGCTGCCATTACAAATACCACAGACATGGCTTAAACAACAGAACTTTGTTTTCTCAGAATTCTGGAAGCTGCAAAGTCCAAGATCGAGGTTACGGCAGGGTTCGGTTTCTGGTGAAGGCTCTGTTCCTGGCTTGCAGATAGTCGCCTTTTTCAGCGTATCCTGTGGTGGAGAGAAAGATCTTCCGTGTCTCTTACTCCTTTGTAAGAATCCCAGTTCTGTCGGATGAGGGCTGCACCCTTATGACTTCATTTAACCTCAATCACCTCCTCAAAGGCCATGTCTCCAAACACAGTCACCTGGGGAGTTAGGGCTTCAACATGGGAATTGGAGGGGACACGATTCAGTCCATCCATCGCACTATGAGATGCTACTCAGCAAAAAAAGGAACGAAGTATGAACTATTATTACATAGTTCATAGCAACCTGGATGTCTCTCCAGAGAATTATATGCTGAGTGGGAAAAAAAGCCAATCCCTAGAGAGCTATGTGCTACATTATTCCATTTGTAAAAAATTTTTGAAGTGGAAACATTTTAGAAACAGGACGCAGTAGTGGTTGCCAGGGATTAGTGATGGGGTGGGGGCGGGAGTGGTTATGAATGGAAAACACGAGGGATCCTTGTGGTTTTAGAACTGCTCGGTATCTTTAATGTGGTGGTGGCTACACGAACCAGCAGAGGCGGTAACATTGTAAAGAACTTTGCACACACAACGTGCACGCACGCGCGCACACGAGTAGGGTGTAACTAACACGGGGAAACTGAGTAAGATCGACGGATTAAATCAGTGTCAATATCATGGCTGTGACACGGTACTATAGTTTTCAAAATGTTACCACTGGGGGGAAACTGGGCAGGTTGTATATGAGATCTCTCTTTTTTCTTAACAGCTACATGTGAATCCATAATCATCTCAGTAAACATTTCAATTTTAAAAATATGTAATAAAGGTGCACGCCTTTTTTGGCCTCCAACCATCTGCACCCAGATGCTCAAAATAAACAGCATTTTGGTACAAAAAATATGTAATAATTTAGTTTGCAAAATATGTGGGCCATGTTGACAGAATTCTGTTCTCTTTCATACTTTCCCAAAACCTTTGCATTTTCCACTTATATCATGATGTTGATTTGAATACATTCTGAACCGTTTAAAGCAGGGATTAGCAAACTATGCTCCACAGGCCAATCTCATCCACTGCCTGTTTTTGTAACATTTTCTGTAGTTAAGAGGGTGAATTCGTTTACATATTGTCTATGGCTCCTTTCACACTATGATAGCTGAGTTGAGTAGTTTCAAAAAAGACTGTATTGCTCATAAAGCCTAAAATATGTATTATCTGGCCCTTTTACAGAAAATCCATGCTGACCCCTACTCCAAAGGATTAAAAAATAAAACATATTTTACTCAAATTGTACAAAATTTGAATAAAAGTTTCCATCAAGAAAGTAAATATTTAAAAATTAAAATTATTTTGCCTGTTTTCAGTTCCTTTTAAATATTTTCTCAAAATTAAAAGTCAAAATATAAATTGTAACTAATGAACGTTAGAGTTTTATATTAAAATTATTGAAATAATGCTGCCTGATTCAATAATACCATTTTGAAATGTGAAAATATTTTAAATATTAGTAAATATTTTCAAAAAGTATAACTATTAGCTATTCTTGTTTGTTATCAGTGTAAAGAATCAGCATTGTATCCCCCCTTGTTACATCTGGTCCTACGTGTATACAAATTCAAGAGTAATAATAATTGTTTATTATTTCGAAATGCTCTTCAGATGCCACATGCAAATGCTGTGAACTGTACTAATTCATGAGTGCATCAAGATCCAGGAATTAGAATAGCAACGAGAGTGAGAAACTGGAAGCTCAAGGCTGGGAAACAATATTGCATTATGCAAGAAGCTATTGTGTCAATGCTGTCTCCAGGGGAAGGGTTTGACAGGTTAATTAAATAGGTTTTTCTTTTGTAGAAGTGTTCCCACCACGCACACATCCTCCCTGCTCTCTGAAGCCAACTCTGTCTCCAGCATTGGCATAAACAACCTTTATGGCATTTGGAAACTGCTCCCTTCTCCCCCCGCTCCCCAACCCCGCTTCAATTTCATTACCCTCTTAGCAACATCTCCCCATTTTCCACACCTTCCAACCTCCAGCAGACCCTGGAAACCACCATTCTACTCTGCCCCCATGAGTTCAACTTGTTTTAGATTCTGCATGAAAATGAGGTCAGGCAATATTTGTCTTTCTGTGCCTGGCTTATTTCACTTAGGATGATGTCCTCCAGCTACATTCATGTTGTTGCAAATGACAAGATTTCTTTCTTTATTGAGGCTGAGTAGTATTCCACTGCGTGTATCTACCACGATTTCTTTATTCATTCATGTGTTGATGGACACGTAGGCTGGCTCCGTATCTTGGCTATTGTAAGTAGTGTTGCAATGAGTATGGGCGTGCAGACATCTTTGACAAATTGACTTCAATTCTTTTTGGATATACACCCAGAAGTGGGGTTGCGGAACAGTTCTATTTTTAATTTTGTGAAGAACTTCCACACTGTTTTCCATATGGCTGTACTAAATTTACATTGCCACCGACAGTGTGCAAGAGTTTTGCTCCACATTCTCACCAACACCTGTTATTTTTGTCTTTTTGATAATAACCATTCTAACAGGTGCTAGGTGATATCTTATTGTGGTTTTAATTTGCATTTCCCTGATGACTAGTACTGTTGAACATTTTAAAAATATACCTCTCAGCCATTTATATGTCTTCTTTTGAGAAATGTTTGTTCAGGTCCTTTGCTCATTTTTTAATTGGGTTACTTGTTTTTTCTATTGAGTTTTTTAATTTCCTTGTGTATTTTGGATATTAACCCCCATCAGATGTATGGTTTGCAAATATTGTCCTCCATTCTGTAGGTTGTCTTTTCACTCTGTTGATTGTTTCCTTTGCTGTGCAGAAGTTTTCTAGCTTTCTAGCAATCCCATCTGTCTATATTTTATTTTTGTTGCCTGTGCTATTGGGGTCATATTAAAAAGAATCATTGCCCAGATCAATGCCAAAGAGTTTTTCCCCAGCAGTTTTCTCCTGGGAGTTTTACAGTATCAGACTTTACATTTTTGTCTTTAATCCATTTAGTTGATTTTTGCATATGGTGTGAGATAAGGGTCCAATTTTATTATTCTGTATGTGGATATACGGTGTTTCCATCACCATTTATTGAAGAGACAGTCCTTCTCCCATTGTGTGCTTTGTCATCTTTGTCCAAAATCAGTTGCATGGGTTTATTTCTAGGCTCTCTATTCTTTTCCAATGGTCTATGTGTCTATTAATCATGCCAGTGATGGGGTCTTGAGATCATAGCACACTGCAGCCTCAAACTCTTAGCTTCAAGCAATCCTCCTGCCTCAGCCTCTCAAGTAGCTGGGATTACAGGTGCCACCATGCCTGGCACTACCATGCTGTTTTAATTACTATATTTGTGTAGTATATTTTGAAATCAGGTAGTGTGATGCCTCCAGCTTTGTTCTTTTTTGCTCAAGATTGCTTTAGCTATTTGGATTCTTTTGTGGTTCCATACAAATTTTAGGATTTATTTTTCTATTTCTGTGAAAAATGACTTTGGAATTTTGATAGGGATTGCATTGAATCTGTAGATTGCCTTGGGTAGTATGGATATTTTAACAATATTAATTCTCCAATCCATGAACATGAAATATCTTTTCATGTATTTATCTCTTCTTCAATTTCTTTCATCAGTACTTTATAGTTTTTGGTGTATAAGTCTTTTACCTCCTTGGTTAAATTTATTCCAAGTATTATTATATTTTTGATGCTATCATAAGTAAGATGATTTTCTTGATTTCTTTTTCAGATAGTTTGCTGTTAGTGTATAGAAACCACAACTACTGCTACTGATTTTTGTATGTTGATTTTGTATCTTGGAGCAGCTACATTTTGTCTTGAGGACACAGGGTAAGAGATGTGGAGAAGCAGGTCCCTGGGGCATAGCTGGTATTAGTCATATGAACAGAAGTTCTCTGAAAAGGCATTTGGAGGAAAGAGACTTTATTCTAGTGAGCAGTTTGCAGGCTCTTGTGGGGAGATGCAGTCTTTGGTGTAAAGGGAAGATGTGTTCCAGAGAACAAAGGGAGGGTCCAGGTTTTATAGTGAAAGTTTCCAGCCAGGTTCACAGTCAGGTTTGTTTTATGCAAAGGAAGGATTCAAACCTGCTTAGATGTTAAAGGTCAACACAGCTGAGCCCTGATTGGTCGATAAAGCTGAGCCCTGATTGGTCAATACATCTGAATCCTGATTGGTTGGTTCAGGAGCGCTCTGAAAGTCCCAAAGTTAAACAGAGGTGTGGGCTTTCTAGGAACTTAGAGTGTGTGTGTGTAACTCTGGTCGTCAAATGGCTGTTTGGTTCTATTTAAAATTTAGGCCCAGAGCCGGGCAGCCGGGGCAGAGGCGGCGGGGCGGACCGCGGTCCGTCAGTCAGGCGGCCCCGCTGAGCCCGCCCGCTCCTGGCGCCCGGAGCCGGCCGCGGTAGGCGGCCCTGGCCGGGCGGCGGCGTGCGAAGCGGCGGGGAGCTGGACGGCTTCGCGGGCGAGGCCTGGAGCACCTCCGTGGTCTCGGGCGCCAGCAGCCAGTACCAGCCCACCAACCGAGCCGGTGAGCCAGCACCGCGACCCCGACTACCTGCGCGGCACGCCTCAAGGTCGCCCAAGTGGTAGGTGCCAGGGGGGTGAGGGGGGCGGGGGGGCCCAGGTGCCGGGAGGGCGGCCTAGCCGCGCGCCTTCCCTCCTCGTCCCCGCCGCCGGGGCGCAGGCCTGGCCGACCTTCGCCGCGTACCCGCTTCCCGGGGCTACACCCCCGCTCCTCGCACCCCCTCTCCCTCGCGGGTTTCCCGGGCCGCCTTCCAGCCTCCTCTGGGGACCCTACTCTCGGCTAGACCCAGTCTTCGCCAGCCCAGCAGCCTCAGGTGTGCACCTTCTACCTGAACACCTGCCCTGGGGCCTACCTGTCCGCTCCCGCCTGCGCTCTGGGGAATCCGTTTGGTTACTGGGTTTGGTGGTGCGCAGAGCCTGGCATTGGGGGTCATGATGTCCGGAGGTTACCACTGGTCTTAGCAACTTGTGGCTGGTTTTGGGGGCCCGCATAACCTCTAGACGGTCGTTGTCTGTTTCTGCTCTAGAGACTGGGGACTGTGGCTTGTGGCTTGATTCCTCCCTGGCACCTAGCAGGGTGCTGGGCATACGGTAGACGCTCGGTAAATATTTGTTAAATGGAGGCATGTAGCCCAGATGCATTTGGGGGGCCCAAATCTGCCCACAGAGTCTCCAGTTTACACCGCAGAGATTTGAGCCCTCCTAATTAACCTAGAAGACAGAACTGGCATCCTGGAAGCCACTGTCCCAGCACGGTGGCTGGCACTGCCCAGTTGGTACCCAGAGTTAAATCACTCTGGGAGGGCAGCCAGTTTTAGATGTAACAGAAACAGAGAACATTCTGTTGGGCTTGTCCATAGTAGAGTTCATTTCTCAGGGTCCTTAGTTTTAGCTTTCAGGGTGTTCAGGGCAGGGGCCTGTCAGCTCTGTTCTTGTTTTGTGGTTTTGTAACAGGCCTTTCTGGGCAGTTGCTTAGCTCTGCTAACAGGGCATGCTCCAGTTCAGAAAAACCTGTTTTTCCCCCGGAATTCCCTGTCACAGGTAGGCCTTCCTCTGAGGCCCAGCCTCAAAACTTTATAGACTTCTCAGCCAGAGAAGCCATTTGCACGGAGCTGCACTGTACGTGCATCTTGTTTCTTGAAGCATTGGTTCCTCTGTTCTTACTTGAGTGCATAAATAAACATTCTTTGGGAATAATATGTGTGGACACCCTTTAAAGAAAGGTCCTGGTGTTGGTGAATTGCAGAATCATGGACTGTTTTATCTTTCTCCTGAGTGAAAGGCTTGTTCTGCTTATTGCCAGAGGGTGTTTTTGAAGGGCTTTAAGGAAAGACAAATGTATCAGGTTATCTGTCTTTAGAATTTCAAACTGACTTTATCCAGTAAACTGGAATGTTCTCGAAGATGTATTGGTTCTGTAGTTAGGCATTGCTGTTAGCTGAGAGAATGTAGGTGGGGGGGATGTGTGTAATTGCCTCTTAAAGAAGGCAGCTAGCCAGTGGTTTGAGTATAGTGTAGATAATCAGAAATGACTAAGAAAATTTCTCACAATTTTGAAGGCAAAAAAAAGAAATGACTAAGAGGAGAGCGGGGCCTGGTCAAGTACCTTGCCTTGTTCACACTGTGGGCTTTTGAAGTAAATAGAACTTGCCATTCTAAGGATTTAGTAAAAGAATTGAAATCCAATAGCTCGTACAAAGTGTTAGTTATTACCTTATTGCTTGGACTTTGTCACCTAAGGCCAGGGATGGAAGCCAGTGGTATTTATCATTACCTTTTGGTAAGGTACTGTTTTGTTGTAGAGCTTTACTTTTAATCTGGAAGAACTTTTGGGCCCAGCCCGTGAAATCTCACTTAACTGTCCTATTTGCTTAATCTCTAGACTTCAAACAATGAGACATTATGTGTGAGCAAGTGACGGAAGGGGACCTGTTTGAAGGGTACGGCAACTTGAAACAGTCTTCTGTGTCCTTGGCTTTTTAGCCTTGATAAAAATCCAGGTTTTTAGGGGGAACCCCCCCCTCACAAAATTCCAAGAAATTGGGCTGTACATTTAAACTGGGAAAGAAAATAAGAAGTCATTATGAACGTAGTTCTAAGATGTGACAAAACTCAGAATCTCATCAAGAGATTCTAATTACGTGGTTTTGGAGAAAAATTCTCCTTTAAAAATTTTAGTTTTTATAGACTTTTTGTAGTATGTGGCCAGTTGCAATTTGTAGATCCTTTGCTAACTCCAGGTTTGGTCCCTAGGCCAGAAGCATTGGCATCACCTGAGAGCTTGTTAGAAATGCAGAATCAGTGCCCTCACCCCAGACCTTCTGAATCATCTGCATTTTAACAAGGTCCTCCAGGTGATGCACTTGTGCATTAAAGTTTGAGACTTTAAATCATTTTAGGGTTATTGCAAACCTTGCACAGGTGCTAGCAATCGGCTCTCAATAGAAACATTAAGGCTGAGATTTTTCTGTAAAATGAGCCTGTATCTCCCTCAAAGGAGTAAGAGAATGAGGTAATATGTAAAAATCAGCACCTAGTTTATTAGGCATTTAATTGATGTGTTATAAATGTTAGCTATCATTGTTGCTAATATTTCCTGTCTCTAAAGAAACTTTGTGAAAATATCACAAAAAGTCATTATATATTTGAAAGATCGCTTACTTATGATTTAAGTTGAATTGATATTTTAAATGGAATGTCATTTGATAGTAAAACTAATCTGGGATATTAAAAAAATAAAAAAATAAAATTTAGGCCCGGTTAGCCACTTGGGATCCGTCTTGGAGAACTGGCTCTTTCAGGTTCACATTTGTTCATAGTCATGTTTAGGGGAGTGGTAACTTACACTGTGACATGCTGCATACTGAGTCCCAAGTGACAGGGGTGGCCTTGTGTTTTTAATGAGAGTGTGTGTCCGGGTAAAAGGCCCCTCCTGCCCAAGTCTAACAGTGGTACAGGCTCAGCCTCCAGGAGAGACACATTGACCCCTGGGCAGTTGGATTTTTAAATTGCATAATTAGGAAAGCACTGGCTTCTTCCATGGTGTCACCTGGGGCCAGGATACAAGAGCAGCATGATTTCTGGGAATCTCAGCTCCAGCCCTTTCCTGCCAGCTGAGGGTTCATGATTTGAGGGGAGAGGCCTTGATGAGATGGGGGCTGGGGTCTGTGCCCTCCAGTTTCCCAGGATTGATGGACTTGAGCTCTGGCTGTAGCTGGCTTCTGGGGAACATCAGAGGAAGCCAGCCCTTTTTCTAGAAGGCTAGTGTGAAGGGAATCCATCTTAGACAAGCTAACTCTTGAAACTGCCCTTTATAAAATTAATAAAGGGCCACAAGGTGGGACAGTCGTAGAGGCCTGGACTCTGAAAAGGCATAGGAACAGGTAAGATATATATGTTATAGTCCAGAACGTGAGAAAAGACCACCTTAACACCAGATTAGACCAGATTGATCAAATTTGGAGTTTATTCAGCTGGCCGGGCATGCTCTCCACCCGCTCTGGGACAGGTTTTCAGAGAACAGCCCGTAGTCAGGAGAAGCCGGCCCTTTTAAAGGAAAAAAAAAAAACCACACTCTAAAAATATCTAATTAAGCAAGAGCAGTTACAAAAGCAAAGAAAAGCATTAATCTTAGCTACGACACATTTATTATCTTGTTTCAGCACCATTGGGGTTGAAGCCTTGAGGTGAGTTTTTAGGAATTACTGATTGCAACTAAGGCTTAATTTGAAACAGGATGACTACAGTTAATCAAAACATATTTTGTGTTTTGTGATCTTAGAGCACATTCTACTGGGTACACGAAGCATGTCGGGGACCTCAGGGGCCCAGGGCATTTCGACCTTGGTCCAGTGGCTATATCTGGTGGGCAGATGTGCTATGCACCCCCGCCCTTCTATTTCTTTTCTAAACTTAATCACTTTAGCAGGTGCGAGATGGCAGGTCCAGAGTCAGATAAGGGTCAGCTGAAACTTTTCTACTTTCTTTTTTAAGTAGGCAAACGTAGTTCAAAAGCTAAGGATCAATTATTTTCTGCATATGGCCCCTAAGCCCTAACAATATATATATAACCAGACATTGTCCCCTAGTTTGCGTTCTTCTAATTGCTACTCAGGAGTCACACAGTGGATGGTCATGAAGAGTCTTAGCTTCCTGCTTTGCTCCCATAGATAACACCAGCCTTGTGAAACCGAAGGCTAGTTTTTGAGATATCTCCCAACCCTGCATTCTGATGGACCCACTGACCCATGCAGACCAGGGCCCATACCAAGGAACTGACTCGACTGATCTTTTGGCCCCCACTCAGGAACTGACAACATAAGAAGACAATTTCCACATCCCTCAGATTTTACCACCGAATCCAGCCAATCTTCAGGCCCAACTGCCTAGTCCTCTGCCCGCCAAACTATCTTTAAAAACCCTTTCTCCCGGATTCTTGGGGAGACAGATTTGAGAACTTCCTTCTGCTCCCATGGTACCTGTGATGTCAAACTCTTTCTCTGCTGTAACCCCTGCTGTCTCAGCATATCAGCTTCCTCTTGAGCAGCGGGCAGTGAACCTGGTTGGGCTATAACAGCCACAGGTCTGACAGCCACCCAAGAGAGTAGGAAATAATGTGATTTCCAGGAAGCATGAAGGGCCCACTTCAAGTTCATGATTGTAAAGTTGGCAACAGCAGAAAGAAGGTGAGAGACAGACAGAGTAGGGCCAAACGATGAGGCTTTATTGAGCGCTCCTGGGCGAGGTTCAAGGGTCCTGAAGCAGGGGCCCTGGAAGTCGCCCTGCCTAGGGCTAAGGCAAGAACTTTTATATCAGGTGAGGGGAGGGGGAAGTTTTAGGTAGGGAAAGCTGGGCACTCTCCATTGTGGTTTAGGGCTACAGCGCAGCATGACAGTTCCAGGAACCCTATTGGGCCTGTCAGCAGGCAGCAGGATAGGGCAGGGGTCCGGATGAGCCTTGGGGTTTGGCTCCGGCTTGGTGCCAAGGGCAAATGGGCGTATCTGAGCACTGCAGCTGCAGGCAGCTAAATGGGGCAAGGATCTGGAAAAGGGGAGGGGGAGCTCCAGCCTTACTTTCCAGCCTTTTTAGTTATAAGATGGTCACAGACTCATTCTAACTTCTTCAAACTGAGCAGAGGCATAGTGGGTTCCTAGTGGCTGGCTAAGGCAGAGTGGTGGGTATCAGGGAATATGGGTGCAGTAAGAGCTGATTTACAGCGACTCTGGAGAATTCCTGAAGTTATCTCTGGAGGAACTGTAATAAACACGGGGATGTTAAACAGATTAAGCATATTATGAGCAGTGGGCCGAGGGAGGAGTAACAACCATGTAGCCAAGGGGGATTGCAGCCATCCAAATGCTGAAACACCTTTATACCCTCGACCCAACAGGTCTTTTCTGATTTCAGATAATTTGTTGATGCTTTCTTCTACCAATCCTGATGCATTAATATAATAGCAACACTCTTCCTGAAGAAACATGCAAGTTCCCCCTTTGTCTGCCGTAAGGAGATCTAAGGCTCGCCTGTTTTGGAGGGCTACTTGTGCTGGGGAGGTAAGCTGTCCTTGTAAGGAAGCTAAGGAGGTCTGTGTGCTTTCAAGAGCTAGATCGATACCGGAAGCGAAATTTTGAGCTGAGATTATACTGTGTCCCAGGGCCCCTCCTCCTAACCCTGTGGCTGCTATAGAAGTGGCCAGGGTAAGTCCTATCATAATGGGGAGAAAAACTGCCTGTCGCCGCCGGGTCTCAGCATAAGTCCTTTGAAGTCTCCCTCATCATACATCATTAACGGTGGAACTTTGATAACTGGGAAACAGGGTCCTGGGGAAGATGCACTGATGTACCAGGCGAGCGTCCCGTTGCACCAAAAGAGCTTTCCTGGCAGGGGAGACAATGCTGAAGACATTGCGCCCATGGAGTTGCGAGTTTGGGTCTGTGTGGGAGGTAAGGTAACACATGCGGTCAGGGACCTGCTGGTCACTGGGCTCAGGCTCCCATAACTGAACCTGGGTCAGAGACGAATGGCAGTCCCCACCTGATAGACAGTGGAGTGGTCAGAGGAATTTAAGGGGACAGCTGCTAGCAAAGGCCTCTGTAGAGAGGCACAGAGAAAACAGTGCGAGATATTAGGAACTAGAGCCGAAGAGTTGAGAAAAGCGAGAGTGCGCTGGAGAATCTGTAACCAGGAAGTGATGGGGGCTGTCTTTGGGTGGACTGTCTGCCTGTAAGGATCTGTGGATTGAGACTGTCAGCAGGGGCCTGTTCTGCTTGCAAGATGGAGGTTGCTACTTGGACATGAGTGCGGATTTGGGTTTCTCTGG
>CAUYRT010007958.1:0-17542 GCA_963574885.1 Lepilemur ruficaudatus
TAACTCACTGCTTGTTTCCCATAGCAACTGCATTACCTGATATGTAAATGAGTCATTATGGCAACTGGTAATTGATATCTGTGACTATAAAAACCTATGTGAATCTGACCATAATGCTGGACATTCACGGAGATATGTCCAGACTCCTGAGTAACCCTGCTGTTTATTCTGATATTTTTATATAAAACTATAAATTACACCTTAGTCTCTGTGTATTCTTTTATTCTATTTCCTATTAATTTTCTTATCTTCTGTGGTGGCCCCTATCTAAGGGACTTGGCTTCATGGGGAGAAGCAGCAGATCCTCTCGTGGCCCTGCCTCCCCTCAGTAAGTCTTATTGTGAAAGTCTGTTCAGCAGGTATTCTAATTGAACGCAGACACTATTATATTAATTTGAAACTCTACAAAATTATGATGCATTTTCTTATATTACCTTATCAATTTTTCTTTCCTACCATTTAATTAAGTGACTGAAGGCACAAGGAAGTCATTATAGCAATCTTTGTGTTCTAATTACTTAAGTTTAACTATTTCAGGGGTTCTTTCACCACTAGGTAGCTGTATCCTCCATTTATCCATTCATCCATCCATCTTTCTGTAAGTATGTCAATTCATCATCCATCTATCTATCCATCCATCCATCCATCCATCCATCCATCCATCCATCCATCCAAAATTTAGCTCTATGTTGCAAGTACCTAATATATTCTAAGTAAAGATATAATTGGTTATATCTGGGTAATGCTTTGTCTTATCATTTATCTCAGAGTCAATTAACATATAACAGTACATTTTTTTCACAGATTGGTGAAAATGATCACAAATTTCCTGCCCTCAACACACCATTAGTGATACCATTACTAGGTGAGTATGTACTGTTTTTAAAAGGTTACAATAATTATTTCTGATTTATTTTCCTCCAGAAGGACAAGAAATTGAGGACAGAAATCTTGACCAAACTATTGTTAGGTGACCTTCTGATGCCAGGAGACCACCACTGAACAACTGAGCTATGAGAAAAAAAAAGAGAACTTCTGTTAAATATTTCATAGCAGTGTGATGGCTATTCAAAATGAAACAGCCTTCCTCTCCCCACCCTCCGAAAACAACTAAAAACATTTGTGTGCAGTAAGAGCTTGCTCATTATTCATTATTGCCGATAATCTTATGAATGTATATTAAGCTGATCTAAAAGTGTTACAGCAGTTGCAATATTTTAATCATGCAAATATTTTTTCTTATTTTGTGATTCATCTTAAATTCCTGGATAAAAATTGGAGCTAAATCATAGGCTTTTTATTACCAGGGGAGGGGAGGGTCATCATCATTAAATCATAGGGATTGTTAGGCAGTGTTTAACAATGAGAAATGATCAAAAGTATCTCTAAGTAATGTTTAAAAGTATTAGTGTCATCTTGAAACTAAAGAAGGCTGACCAAAGCAATGAGTGAGTATACATTCATTTTGAAGCTATAGAAACAAACGGAGAACCTATGTTAAATATAAAATTATTAGTAGAATTATGTCTCTGCTCACATGAAGAATATCATCAATAAATTGTAGCAAAATATAAAAGCACACACATGCACATAAGCAAAAGAAACATGCCTGAATTTGTTCAAAGTCACTGTGTAGCACTTTTATGAGAAAACTTCATATTTGCTTTTTTACCCCAAACACCTATAATCTGGAAACTAGAAAGTTGAGATGCTGTATTTCTTTAGTTCAGAAATTAACCTTTACAAATATAATCTAGATAGAAGGTAGAATTTAGCTAATCCTAAATTAAGTCCTTGTTTTTGTTTCATACAGCACAGATTATAATAAATATACAGTGTTATATAACCACACTTCAAAGGCTTCTATAAACTAAGCGACTCACAGCAACATCTCTGCCTTCAGCAATCACACTCCAGTAAATCATCCAAGTGACCTTATTTGCTCATTAGAAACGCTGTTTACAGGTTGCAAATGTCAGAGTCTGAATTTACATTTTAAAAAGTACATCTTGCAGTAGTTTAATGAAACTATTTCAATGAGCTTGGGTCAAATTCAACTATTTACTCATCTGTTCCCTTGGCTTTAAATATTTTTGGCCTGAATTCACATATTCTTCACAAGCCATACTTCATGATCACTCTTCTTAACATTTCAATATTGTAACAGTTTGAAATGCCATTTGGAAAGGGTGTTGCTATTCCACTATCATTTCTACCCCTCCCCCAACAGCACGCTGACAAATAATTTTAAAACATTTGATACTTGAGTTATTTACGCTCTCAGAATATTAATCTGTACAAATCAAAATATATACTTTATAAATAAGCTGTGAGGTTTAAAAATTTATATCAAATATCATATAGTAAACTGAAATTGGTGTGATGCATCAAAGAACTTTAACTTGAGCACAGAACCAATGACATATTTATATTCTACTTCAGAACACAGAAAATCACAATAATTGGTATGAGTATACAGGTCAATTATTAAAATTTTTTTCTTCTTTTTGTGCAGGATGGTAACAGAGATCACTAGGAAGAATTTCTGGGGAGGAATTTGGAGGGAG
Source organism: Lepilemur ruficaudatus (assembly GCA_963574885.1). NCBI lineage: Eukaryota > Metazoa > Chordata > Mammalia > Primates > Lepilemuridae > Lepilemur > Lepilemur ruficaudatus. Next base: position 2,568 of record CAUYRT010007958.1, read on the forward strand.
GGCTGCTGGTGAGGCAGTGAGAGAGGTTAGCTGTGCCATGAATCATATGTAATTTTTCAATGTTACCTATTTTCTTATAACTGTATCAAATTTTCTTTGAATATTACACAAAAAAATCATCATCAATAATGCCACCATTGCTACCATCCCCAACCATGTGTACATACCCAGAAATAGACAGAACACAGTGCCAATGGTCCAACAGAAAGAACGTGGGCTTTATAATACACTGCCAGACCTCTACCAGTCATAAGCTGGAGGGAAGCCCTAAGTCTCCACAACTACCTTACAGTGAGGGGCCAGAATTTAAACAAATCTCATTTTATTGTGTTTAATTGCGCTTCGCAGATACTGTGCTTTCTACCAATTGAAGGTTCGTGGTAAGCCTGTGTTCAGTGACTCTATTGGTGCCATCTTCCCAATAGCATGTGCTTGCTTTGTGTCGCCATGCCACATTTTTGTAATTATTGCAAATTTCAAAAATATTTCAAACTTTTTCATTATTATTATACTGTATTAAACTAAATACTTAATAAAAATGGCTAGCAAACAGAAGACCCACAAAAGAGGTGCCCTAGTACACACATTCTCGCTGACATCACTTAAAATATGGCATCATCATTTGTATTATTCAAACTGGATTAGAAAGAGCAGCTTGTCCTTAGGGGCTTAGTAGTTTTCATTTTGACTCAATGCTGATTTTATGTATTAGAATATTCTTCACCTAGAGGTGAAGAAATGTGACTAAAAAAATATAATAATGATTTTGATAATATAAAGGGCATAATGTTTCTTTCTTTATAGCTAAGCAATGTGAAAATATAAGCAAATGCAACATATCAAGAGATTTTATTTTATCTTCCTAAGCATGAAATGTGAAACCTGCCTATTTACCAAGTACATTTAGGTGTCAGCTCAGCATTACTTGCATTGCTGTCTGCTGTATTAAAGAATGTTGGTGATTATTACACTGAAGATTAGCCACTAAAAAGACAAATGTGAAACAGTATATAGGCAAAGCATTTTGCTGTTGTTTTGTTTCTTACTTTTTCTTTGAATATAGTCACAGATTTTTTTTGAAGAAAAAAAATACTGTGTCCTTTAGCAGTCACAATGAAGACCATGTTCAAAATAAGACTCATCTCTCAGTTTTCCATACATATCACTGTATTTTGAAGTTATAGTTAAAAGTACCCGCAAAGTGTTTTTTTCTACCTTGCCTGGCTTACCCCCAAAATAGCTCCCTTTCCAACAATTTCCTAAAAAAACAGTCACCATCTATTCTCCATAGATCTGAATAAAAGTTGATGTCTTGCCAATTGATACTCAGGATATACAGGTTCAAAAAAATAGAACTGTTCAAGAATTCAGACATGTTACCTATAGCAGTTTTCTATTTCATAATGACAGAGGAAGTTCATGTGACTTCTTTAGAAACTTTAAATTTGTTCTGCCACCAAATCCTGCTTCCCAGAGAATTACAAATTTGTTGAATTTCTTTACTTGATTAATACATCTAATCTTGTCACTGTGTATTCTTCACAGTGAAAATCTGTATTTAATTCCCTTGCTTAGTGGTTGGAAATATCAACTGGCACAGAACACTTTGGCAAAGTCAGTAAATATAGCATCAAAATCCTATTTTTAATACTTTGTATATCTGAAATCATTCTATAATGCAGAGCTACAATGTAGTTTAAAGGTAAAATAATAAAATCAGAAAGATGAAAGGCCAAAAAGAAATGAGACTTGTAAAATGCTAAGTATAATAAAAATGATTCATAAGCTAAGATTGGAACAATAAGAAGTTGAAAAAAGAGTTCTATTTGCTGCTTATGGAAGATGGTATAATTATAACAGATTAATAACAGAGAACTATTCTGTAATATTCTTTTATCTTCTCTATTGATAAGTTAGAAGGCACAACGTAATATAGTACTTTCTTATGTTCAATGTTAAATTTGGGATTTTAGGTGAAAACTGACAACTGAATAAAGAATAAGGGAGACATGACATAATACTAGGACACATGAAGAAAAACTCAAAGTTTTATTTGAATGCAAAAATGTAATGGCTGCCAGGAAAGTTAATGTAACTTTACCTAATTAGTAAGAGAATAGCCTGAAAGTAAAGGAAGGTAATGGGTCACTCTATGTCACACTTGCAAGACCATACCTGGAATACTCTGCTGTTACTGTAGGAGGAATAAACAAGTGCTGGGTACATTTTGATAATGGAGATATAATGGTAAGAGGTCTGGAAAGTATCATAAGAGTCTATTTTTTAAAAAGCCCAAGATTAAACCAGGAACAAATACATGTCCCGAAAAGACCAATAAGTAATGAGATTAAATTAGTAATAAAAAAAATCTCCCAACAAAGAAAAGCTCCAGACCAGATGGATTCACAGCTAAGTTCTCCAAAATGTATAAAGAAGAACTGGTACTAATCCTCCTGAAAGTGTTCAAAGAAATTGAGGGAGACGGAATTCTCCCTAACTTATTCTATGAAGCCAGTATCAACCTGACACCAATACCAGACAAGGACACAACAAAAAAATAAAACTGCAGACTAATATTTCTGATGAACACAGATGCAAAAATCCTCAACAAAATATTAGCAAACTGAATCCAATAGCACATCAAAAAGATAATGTACCACAATCAAATGGGTTTTATTCCAGGGATGCAAGGATGGTTCAACATACACAAACCAATAAATGTGATTTATCACATAAACCATATGATGATCTCAATAAATACAGAAAAAATATTTGATAAAATCCAGTATCTCTTCATGATAAAAAAAAAAACCCTCAACAAACCAGGCATAGAAGGAATATACCTCAAAATAATAAAGGCCATATATGACAAAATCATAGCCAACACTATACTAAATGGTGAAAAGTTGAAAGCATTCTCCCTAAGAACTGAAACAAGACAAGCATGCCCACTTTCACCTCTCTTATTCAACACAGTATTGGAAATCCTAGCAAAAGCAATTAGGCAAGAGAAAGAATAAAAGGCACCCAAATTGGAAAACAGGAAGTCAAATTACCTCAATTTGCTGATGATACGATTTTATATCTGGAAAACCTTTTATATCTGGAAAAGACTCCACCAAAAAACTCTTAGATTTGATAAATGAATTCAGTAAGGTTTCAGGATATAAAATCAAGGTGCAAAAATCAGTAGCATTTCTATACACCAATAATGATCAAGAATCAAATCAAGAAGGCAATCCCGATTATAATCACACACACAAAAAATCCCTTGGAATATATTTAACCAAGGAGGTTACAGATCTCTACAATGAATACTATAAAACACCAATGAAAGAAATCATAGAGTACACAAATAAATGGAAAAAATATCTCATGTTCATGGATTGGAAGAACTAATATTGTTAAAATAACCATACTGTCCAAAGCAATCTACAGATTCAATGTAATCTCTATCAAAACACTAATGTCATTTTTTACAGAATTAGAAAAAACAATTCTAAAACTCACATGGAACCAAACAGTAGCTCATATAGCTAAAGCAATTCTAAGTTAAAAAAAAAACAACCCAAAACCCAAAACAAAAACAAAAAAACAAAGCCAGAGGCATCACATTGCCTGACTTCAAATTATACTTCAAGGCTATCCTAACCAAAACAGCATAGTACTAGTATAAAAATACACACATAGATCAATGAAAAAGAACAGAGAATCCAGAAATAAAGCCTCATATTTACAGCCAACTGATCTTTGACAAAGGTGGCAAACCATTACACTGAGCAAAGGATACTTTTTCAATAAGTGGTACTGGGAAAATTGGATTGCCATATGCGAAAGAATGAAACTGGACCCCCATCTCTCACCACATAAAATATCAACTCAAAATCTACTGCAGACTTAAATATAAGACCCGAAACTATGAAAATACTAGAAAAAACTGTAGAGAAAACTCTTCTGGGCATTGGTCTGGGTAAAGAATTCATGACTAAGCCCTCAAAAGCAAAAGCGACAAAAACAAAAAGCTTCTGTATAGCAAAAGACATAATTAACCAAATGAACAGATAACCTGCAGAATGGGAGAAAATATTTGCAAATAACACATCCAACAGGGGACTGTTGTAAATATTCAGAATTTACAAGGAACTCAACAACAACAACAACAAACAGCCCTGTTAAAAAGTGGACAAAGGACACGAATAGGCATTTTTCAGAGGAAGACATACAAATGGCCAAAAAGCACATGAAATAATGCTCCACATCACTAATCATTAGAGAAATACAAATTAAAACCACAGTGAGATATCATCTTAAACCAGTCAGAATAGATCTTATTAAGGAAAAAAAAAAGTTGTTGGCGAGGATATGGAACAAAGGGCACATTTATCCACTGTTGGTGGGAATGTAAATATCAAAAAGGTACTTGTATGTTTACCACAGTGCTATTCACAATAGCAAAGATCTAGAATCAACCTAAGTTTCCATCAATGGATGATTGGATAAAGAAAATGTAGTATACACACACACATATACACACAATGGACTACTATTCAGCCATTAAAAGAACATATTTTGCAGCAACATGGATGGAACTGGTGGCCATTATCATAAGTGAAACAACTCAAAAACAGAAAGTGAAACATCACATATTCTCACTTACAAATGAGAGCTAAATAATGTGTACATTTGGACACAGAATGTGGAATGATAGACAATGGAGATTCAGAAGTGAGGGAGGGTAGGAGGCACTTGAAAGATGAGAAATTACTTAATGGGTCCAATGTACATTATTCAGGTGATAGAAATGTTAAAAGTTCAGACTTCACCATTACACAATATATTAATGTCACAAAATTACAGTTGTACTCATTAAATTTATACAAAAAACCCTCAAACAAACTAGAGGTATTTGGTCTAGAAGTGGCAAGACTAGGAGAGGTGATACTATGAGGAGCACATTAAGTACCTTCCTGAGCTGAATAGCAGGCTTGTCGAACAGGTATCAGCCCCAGAGTATAGAACTAATACCTTAACATTTGAGACACTATCTTTAATAATTAAAAAACTGTAATGTTCACCTCATGAAATAGTGAGGTTCTTAGCACTGAAAAGTATTTTAGTAACAGTAAAAGAATTTCTAGATAGCATTTCTGCACTGAACTGGAAGGGGAGAATATAGGATCTCTCAAAATCCGTAAGATTTTATGATTTCAATCTCAGAGTTAGGGCTGGCATAATTAACATATAGGTAATTAGAAAGTGTGGTAGAGGTATGTTAGAAATGCTCTCCTTGTCACTTCCTATCCAAACAAACAAATAAAAAAGTCTGTATTGTAATAAAATTAGTCAAGTACATATCTGGGCCATTAGGTCTTGAATATTTTTTGAGTATTAAAAGACACTTCTTAAAATGTACAGGTCCTCAGAGGAAGCAATAACATATGCAAATTAGTTACTCTTACTGCTTGTTGACAGACAGGAATGAGATAGATAGTAAGAATAAATAAGGCCCAAGTGGGCATAAATTTGTAGAAGACAAAATGTAGGAAATGGGCCAACAATATTTCTTCAAGTTTCTTCTGGAGACCCCAAAGATGGCTGAGGCTTCAACTATCACTTCTATAAAGACATGGCCCAATTTTCCAAAATGTCTTTATCATTACAACCTATAATTAACATAGCTTCTGAAAGAGGGCACTAATGTAAAACATTCAGTGTTTATTTACTAAAATAGAAAATGCCTTTGTAACAGGTAACTATAGATTTTTACACAGATCCCTAAACTTCAGAAGACTCAATTTGTGTCAAGGTTTATCAAAACCAAACTAGGCTTTCCTACCCACTATAATCCTGCATCAGTAAATATATACTAACTTGAGGGTGGATTCTACTCAAATGACACTAAGTTACTATATATGTTTTCATTCAATGATATTTGCTAATCAAAGTTAATAGATTTTGGATAGATCATTATAGCTTGAGCCAAGGCTTTTCTCTTAAATGTCATCACTGAAAATTCCATGATTTTCACTTGTCAATCATCCTAAATTAAATTCATATTTCTATTCCCCCAACTGGTTACTTCTCCTTTCTTTGCTATCATCTGGAATAATACTACTGGCATTCTTATGGTTGTTCAAAGTGCAACTTTACATTTTCCTTTCTACACTCCATGTCCAAACAGATGCTAAGTTCTTTCACTACGAGAAAGAACCATCTCTCATACATAGCTTTTTCTATTCTATTCCCATTACTTTAGTTTATGCCCTAATTATATTCTAGGTGTACTGTAATTTCTCATAATTAGTATCTGTACTTCCAATCTTTCTCCCCATGAAAGCTCTCTTGCACACTGGTATATGAGAACTTTTATTAAAGCTTACAATCTTATCAAGTAGCTCTGCAGTCAAAAATCTTTGGCAACTCACTATTAAACCATAGCAAAAACTTTAAACTAATTAATATGGCATTAAAATCTTCTACTATGTGATCTCAATCTATTTTTTCAGCTTTATCTCAGTACTTCACTTTATAGTCATTCTCCAATTAATGCATCGTACTGTCCATGATCTAAGGATAGTCTATGCTTTCCAACAGCTGGAATGGCTTTCCTCCATTCTTTTCTGCTATAATTTTATCCATTTCTCAAGGTCTAGTCATAAAGGTCTTTTCCTTAATATCTTTCTCACTTCCTCCTGCCCCCATTTATTTATATTTTTCTTTTTCTTTTCCTCTGTCCTCACATGGAACATCCTTGCCCGTTTTACCTTTATTGCATTATGCCTTACATCATAGTTTGGTTTTACACATCTCTTCTCCCTCACTTAGGGTCAAAGACAGTATTGCAAAGATACCAACAAAGACTATAGTAGATACCAAGCATTTTGTAACTGTATTTTGGTTTAATTATATTACATTATCAAGAATAGAAGGGTTTAGTCTATGTGCATTACTTTAGCAATCTGGAGATGAGAAAAGTCATGTACAAATTGCTAAACATCTAGTATTTGCTTGCATTTTTTCATGGAGATGGTAAGAACATTTGCTTCCCAGAACAGTACATTACTTCTGTAGTGTAGGTAACCCTACCACATTGATTTCTTTGTATATACAAAAATACAGATGACATGGACTATTGTCTGTGTCAACTGGGGCACACTGGGCTATCAGTCATAGCTACAGCCTCTTCTCCTAAATGCTCTGATGTCATGTAGGATAGCAATTGGCTGGGCAGGGAGAAGGTAGGGAACTATTTCTCATCACCCTTAATGTCACTGAGCAGCACAGGGTGGTGGCACATCCTACAGGCTACTTATCGAACAGCACTAGCCCTTTTCTTTTTATTGAAAGAGTAACATTCTGTCTGGGTGTTCTCTTCACCAGGGAGTCCACTTCCTGTGACTAGGGGAATTTCTGACTAAGCCACTCATGGTGATACCATCCTTATTCCTAAAAATGTTTTTGGGGATGTGAGACCCAACTCTGGTCAAAGGAATATGAAAGGAAATTTGCTAGAGAAATGATTTCTTTCTTGAAAAGAGACACAAAAGATAAAATTTGTTTGCATTTTGTCGTGTCTGAAGGTGGGTGACACTTGAAACCATGGCTCTTGTCTTCCAACTGTAACAGGTGACACCTTTTTGTTACACAAGAAGTTGGAAGGCAGAAAGAATGACCCAGAGCACTTGATATTGTGGAATTTCTGGGTTAACTCTACTCTTTCACTATGTGACAAATACATTTTCCTTATTGTTTCAGCCAGTTGAACGGGGGGTTTCTCTTACGGTAGCTGGAGACACCCTGATTCATAGGATTTCATGTTGACATAGGCATTTTGCTCAGGTGGCAGATGATAATTATTGTTAGGGCTTCAGAGAAGCATGTGATTTCCATGTCCTGCTTGAAAAATTGTGCTGGTTTGTTGCTAGGTCCTGAATCTGTCATTTTTTTTTTTTTTTTCATGAGGGTAGTGAGTATAGCTGCCAGGAAAACTTTTCTCTTTACAGTATCTGGCATAGAGTTGGTACACAGGTGTTCAATAAAGAGGTGCTCAGTAAATATGTGTGAACTGAATGAAAGCATGAGTAAATGAATACACAGAAAACATAAAAAATATCCTCCCTGCTATTTCCATTGCTCACACGCCCCTGCTTTGCCTCCCTACCAATTCAGGCCTATAAAGGTGAGTTATGCCCTGAATTTTAGGAGAAGGAACAGACAAAAAGAAAAGAAGCTGTCTTTATAGCTATGGTCTGTTCTTTCCTATGAGAAGGGAAAAGGAGAAATTTTCAGAGGCAACTTAAAAAATATTTTCATAGAGGAAAAACTACAATCAATTAGCTCCTATATTGTTTGTTGGAACAAAATATTATTTAAAATATGTTCAAAAATCATACTTTTTAGAGCCAAAATGAAGGTTAGGGACAATCAGTATAACTGAGCTGAGCAAAGATTTATCAATCAACTATTTCAAATTCCTCATTTTTCAGATGAAGAGACTAAAAGCCACTGTCACCAAGATCAGCAATAGTCTTTTCTATAATTCTGTGATATAATAAAAAAAAATTGAATGTAAACAGTCATATTCACTGGCAACCAAAAGGATATTTCCCTGGTAATGCTGTTCCGACTCGGTAATCAGTGTAGCTCTTACTTGGATGGAAATTGAAAACAAAAACAAGACCTGCTCTTTCAAAAGTGATGATCTTATTGTCTTCATGCTTTTCACTCACATAGGCCTGTAAGAATTAAGACATATGTTACGTTTAAACAATACCATTTAAATAGAGTACCTCAAGCACACCATTTATGAAAAAGTTGTTCTTGTCTAATAGTCTTGTTAGGTATTCAGCCCCAAATGAAAATTCCAGGACACTGTATTTTTTGAACATGTTATATAATTTTGCCATATCAAATTCTAAGCCAACAACAGCCTCAAAAATTATTTAGAATATAGCAATCTCACCAGCCACTTTCCAACCTGAAACAAAGCACAAATAGAAGAACAGTGTTGTGGCTTAGGTTTTAAGTAAAAACATGATACTTGTATTATATACGAAGTGTTTGTATGTACATATTAGATCTACTTATAAGTCAATATTCTTTAAGACTTATGTTCCGGTCCCCAGATTCATGAGGTAAGACACATAAAATTACTTTATAAAATTTAATGTAACATTGTTATACCTAGTTTCTGAAACTGTAATTACCTTAAAAATTTTACATTATTCTACAAATTTGTGAGATTCAATAGCAACCTAAAGTCCACTACAGTATGTTGTTTTTTTTCTTTTTAATAAAAAGAGAATATCTGCAAAGAAATTACATCTGCAAATTCTCTTACTTTATTCATCATGTATTTACAGTTGGCCGTGAGAAGCCTTTGCTTTTTCAATACCACCCTCGCCCAGCCCCAGCCTTGAGAGAACTTATTGCCATGCACATCAGCAGCACCACTCTCAGTAATTTAGAAATGTGAACTAAAGCTCTAGAGTAAACAACATGCCTTTTGGTATTCAACATTGTTCTTATTGAAAAGGAGTGTCATTTTGCTCTCTCTTCTGGAAATAGCATTACTAATAAACGTGATTAGGGCATTCTATGCCATGCAGCCAATATTACTGAATATATAAGTACCTTTGTTCAGCCATTAAAAAAAAGAATCATAGACACCAAAGTAAAAACACATCAACAGTAATTTCAAACAGCCCCAGTATAAAGTAAATGGATTATAACAAACACATACTATATGCTAATTTTTGCACGGGAAAAAAAGCCTGTATAAAATTCATACCTGTTAATTAAATTTTCTAAAACTTATTGAAAACTGAGAATTTAATTCCGGAGGAAAGACAGGCTCATGAAAAATACAAAACAGCATGCAGGTATAACGACATCTAGTGAAATGACAGGTTAGAGACCAGCACAGAGTAAAAAAAGAATAAAGAAATCTACATGTTGTCAAAGTAGTTTCTTTATGACAGCATAATCATTTACATTAAAAAAAAAAACAAAATAGGTAAAACAATTAAAATGCTTCCACAGTAATTTCCAAAATGGGTTTCATGCAGAGCTTTTTGTCATTTAGATTAGTCAATAAAAATAAAAATTACTGAATTTAAACAACAACAACAACAAACTAACCAGGAAAGTAAGCAGGGCATTATGCTTAAGATTTCATTATCTATTGAAGAGACTTCAGTGACATGTTTTGACAACCTGAAGTGTTGCAGGGCACTGCACACTGAATAATAAAGTGCTTTTTAAAAGATCTTCATAAAGATTTAAATCTATTGCCATTCTAAGCATGTACAGCATTGGTGACTAAAACATAACATTTAGAGTAAAGAGCTTACCTGTGGAGCTGAAAGCCAACCACATCTTTCTTCCAGTCTATTCATATCCCTGTCAAAGTTATTTAGGAACTTATAGCGAAGAAGGTCATCATCAGTTAAATGAAACTGCCTTCTGGCATAATGGTAACTCTCATTATTTCCTTTTCTTGGGAAGTCTAACCATTCAGGATGCCCAAATTCATTACCTGCATCAAAAGACAAATATGAATATCACCTAACAATATTAGCATTTATTACTAAGATAACAATAATACATGTTTTTAAAGTCTTTAAAATCAGTTTAGGCTTTGACTTATAATAGCTGTGCCTGTGAATGTACTACAGGCCTTGTTCAGAAACAGCATGTAGAACATGCAGAAAGTACCCCGTTTGGACTCAGAGGCCCAGGGTCCGGCTTTAGTTTGGCCACTTATTACTTGCTGCACATCTAGGATTCCTCACGCACAAACTGAGGACAATTGTTTCTGTCATACTTATTTCATCTCTAAAATAATTCCTGAGATCTTTGAGTAATTTCTGAAATCTCTATTCCTGTAATCTCTGAAATTATTACAATGCTTTACAATTTCCAAAGGATTTGTATGTATGTCATTTATTGATCCTTGAAGGAACTATTATACTCATTTCACAGATGAGAAATCCAAAGCTCTGGGCAGTTAAGGGATTTCCCCAACCTCACATAGAGAGTACGTAAGAAAGCACCCATTAAAATTTACTTCTTCTGATTAAAATCCAAAGTTTTTTTGTACCACATCACATTAGGTAAGTGTGATGTAAACTTTATTTAGGTCTACAGAAAGCCCAGTCATTACTTTTATTATTAATTTTTCCTATTCCTTTTTCAGATCTATTTGTTACCATTAGATATGTATCTCTAATTTCAAGTGTGCCTTCATGCTTATGCTTGTATGTGTATGTGTAGCTAGGACACTTGGTTGGCAATCCATTCAGATATTATTTCTCATTATAGTACTGAGAACCAGAAGCCCAATAAACTTAAAAAATAAAATAGAACAATAACAAATACATAGTTTTCATTCTGAGAATCAAATTTAGATATCAGTCATCTAATAGATTGGCTCTAATTGTTTTCCCCAAGTTGGATTTCTACTTTAAGGATTCTTTTGTTTTCCCTAAAAATTAAATGTTACTTTCTACAATTTACTTTCATTGACCACAATTAATTAATGATGTGATTTTCTAAACCAAAAGTTTCTCCAAGGAGTTAGAAAGTACCATAGCCAATACAAGTGCACTCTACTTTAAAGAAACTAGTACATTAATAGTCTAATAAGTAAAAACTAATAAACTAGGATGCAATTCAAAATGATTTACTGTAGAATTGCTTTAAACAGTAAAGTCTGCTAAGAAACCCTGCAAGTTACATTTAACTTTTCAGGACCACAGTTACCAAAATAAAAAATAACATCCAAATAAATAAGTCTGTAGTGGTTTCATAGAAATTAAAGTGCCTGTAAACATTTTGCTAAATTCTAATTTTGGTGTAAATCATAATATTTCTTATGATGTTGCCCACAGTATGATAGAGGAGAGAACCAGATAACCAGATTTATGACTCTGTATTTACTTTAGGAAGCTTTAAATTGACAAAAGGAACTTCCCTCTGCTAAACCTAAGACTCCTACCTTGGTCTAGAGACTGATTCACATCACTCCAAGGTCTACCCATGGCATAGATTGCTCCATCAATCATATAACTGACAAAATGAAGAACCTCCAGAATTGTAGCCAGAGCACATTCTTTAGTGATAATGAAGGGACTGCTAGTTTGGGAACAAGTATAAGTCCATGCACCAATCCAAGTACTAGTCAGATTTTAACTAGTAGATAGCTTCGGAGAGACTAGAAATGCCATGAGGTAGCTAAAGTACATTAGTTTACAAACTGGATCCAGGATTTCTATAGGCAGAATACTTTTATTTTGGTAGGGCCATGCTTCTCTGGGTTGATTCCAGTATTGATAAGCAATTATTTTAGCCCTCTTCCAAGGGAGACTGTTAAAACATCATCATGGTCACAGTAGTCTCAGCAACAAATGCTTAATATCTGCTTTTTATGTAGCAAGTGCTACTGTAAACATTGCACATGAATTAACTCTTTCCATCTTCAACAACCCTAATAGGTAGGTACTATCACTGTCTCAATTTTATATATAAGGAAAACTGAAGCACACAGAGGTCACACTGTGATTAAGCAATTACACCTGTAAATCCAGAAAGTCTGGTTTCAACACCCTAACTCTTAATTGCTACTACACCATACTGTTCAGAAGTAAATGCTATAGAAATACAGAGCCAAGAATGACCAACCCCTCACATGTGGACAGAGATTGCAAGCTAATGGAATGATACGCACACATACATTGGAGTAAGAACGTGAGATATAGTGAGGAGTTCAGTTTAGCTACAAAATAGAGTTTGTGGTGAGGAGAGGCAGGACAAAAAGGATGGAATTAGATTAGGATGGGCCTCATAAACTAGGAACAGTAGGCAACCAAAGGACATTTTTAAGAAGGAGAATGAAAAGTTCAAATGTGTTTACTGAAATATCTGTGGCAGAATGTGGAAAAAGAGACTAGATATTGGGGAAAACTGAATGGTAGGAACACACGTATGGAAGCCAATGTATAAGATAAAATGAGACGCAATGGAAATAGAGAAAAAAAATGATCGATTCAAATGGCATTTCTGAGATGGAAATAAGATTTGGTGACTGAGTGACTGAATGGAGATAGTGAGGAAAAGGGAAGTCTGAATGCAATTTTGGAGTTTCAAGTTCAGGAGACTGAGTAGTGACAGCATTAATTGCACTGGGGGAAATGGTGACAGAAGACGTTTGGGGTGAGAAGATAATGAGTTCAATTTTATGCCTGTTAAATTTAGGACCTGAAGGATACACAGGCAACCATGGATTTAGAGTGAGAGTAATACAAATAAGGTACTGAAATTCAGGAGAGAATTGCAGGTGGGTAGCACAAGTAAATTGCAAGGCCTCAAAAAGCAAAGATAATGACAGTCACTGGAAGAAAAAGGGCCACAGGCAGCACCCCAAGGAACTGCAGGCAGAAAGAAGCCCTACTGGGGAAGACTGATGAGCCATGGTTAGCAAAGGAAGAGGGACATTAGAAGGAAACAGAAGGCTGAGAAGAGTTTCAAGGAGGCTGGTTGGTAGTATCAAATGCTAAAAAAACCAAGAAAAACAAAAAAACAAAAAACCCACACAAATAAATAAGAAGAATTTGCTATGTTATCATTTCTTTGATGTAGCAGTGATAACACAGTATATTTCCCAAAGCCAAATATCAATGTGCTTTGAATCATCTACTGTTTGAGGTCTTAAAAGACTGAAATGAATATGAAACTATTTTGCTACAAGACACCCAGGTTGATAGGGCAAATCAGGTGATTATATTAGGAATCTTTATTCTCATGAAAGCTTCATTATGCTACACATTCACCCTGTAAAGCCTCTGAACAAGCTCTCAAGGATTATTTATAGTATAGCTGACAGTTGATTATATTCCACTCAAAATGAACTTTTAGGCATCTTCTAAAAGTACAGTTCTGTTCTGGCCAGAACACTCCTGGCACTTGACGACCTCCCAATCTCCTAGTTTCATCACAGCGTTTTTGAATATGTGACCCCAAGTCACAGCTCTTATTGCTTGCCATCTTTTCCAACTACCTCAGGTAGATTAATGAGGTGAAAACAACAAATTCATCTCCACCGCATAGTTTAGCTTGCTCTTAGTATCTTGTCTTGATAGTATGGTTTTCATTAGTACAGACTTGAATGGTGAGTTTGACTAAAACTATCAGAGGGTGGTATCAACCCATTCCATAATCAGATTAGAAGTACCTGCCCCTCAGAAACACACACGTGTGCACGTGAGCACACACACACAGGGACACACCCAGTCTATGGTGGTTAGTTATAGCAGTCTGAACAGACAAAACAATAAGGATTGAAGAGTAGCATGAATTACAATAAAATGAAGTAATGCATGCAAATTATTTAAAAGCATACAAGACACACAGTATGCGCTCAATAAAATTGGTCTCTATTATTATAGCTTTATTTCTCTTTAATTTATTGTCTTTTATTATACTAGTAATATGCTCATAGACATATTATTTTTAAAAATCACAATTAAATACACACCCACACACATATAATCTGAAATCTTACCAAATAATCACTGCCTCCATTTTGGTAAATATTTTATTTATTTATATCTATATCTATAGCTATATATTTACATTTATAACTATATTGATACTTATATCCATATCTGTCTATTACCTACTTACCTACCTATGACTTGTTTTGGAACAAAGATGAACTGATATTATATACTATTTTGAATTTTAATATAAACCTTTTCCATATTAACAAGTATACATTTGTGAGCTCACAGCTCACAAACCTAATGAAGAAAAATACTAGCATTAAAACAAGTTAGGAATGTTCTTCTCTGCTACGGTCTACAAATTATTTAGGAAATGTGGCAGCTCTTGAGACAGTACAGTAAAATATGGCCACCCAAATGAGCTTATAACTAAGGGTGGTTATATATAGAGATGGGTCAGAAATGTAAATTTAT
>CAUYRT010007959.1:0-22203 GCA_963574885.1 Lepilemur ruficaudatus
AAAAAAAAAAATCTACCATGACCACGTGGGCTTCATCTCAGGGATGCAAGGGTGGTTCAACATATGTAAATCAAACAATGTGATTCACCATATAAATAGAGGCAAAAACAAAGACCATATGATCATCTCAATAGATGCAGAAAAAGCATCCAACAAAATCCAACACCCTTTTATGATAAAAACCTTCAACAAACTAGGTGTAGAAGAAACATATCTCAAACTCATAAAAATTATTTATGACAAATAAACAACCAACATTGTATTGAATGGGGAAAAGTTGAAAGCATCCCTCCTAAGAATTGGAACAAGGCAAGGGTGCCCACTGTCATCACTTCTTTTCAACATAGTGCTCATAGTGCTCATAATGCTGGAAGTCCTAACCACAGCAATTAGACAAGAGAAAGAAATAAAGGGTATTCAAACTGAGAAAGAGGAGGTTAAATTATCAATTTTCACTGATGATATGATCTCATATCTAGAAAACCCCAAATATTTCACCAAGACACTCCTGCAATTGATAAATAAATTCAGCAATATCTCAGGTTACAAAATCAATGTACACAAATCAGTACCATTCCTATACACCAATAACAGTCAAGCTGAGAGTCAAATTAAGGACTCAATACCATTCACTATAGCTACAAAGAAAACAAAATACCTAAGAATATACTTAAGCAAAGAGGTAAAAGATCTCTAAAAAGAGAACTAGGAAACACCAAGGAAAGAAATCTCAGATGACACAAACAAATGGGAAAACATATGCTCATGAATTGGTGGAATCAACATCATTGAAATGTCCATACTGCCCAAAATGATTTACAGATTCAATGCAATCCCCATAAAAATATCAACATCATATTTCACAGATCTAGAAAAAAATAATTCTGTGCTTTATTTGGAAACAAAAAAGAGCCTGAATAGCTAAAGCAATCTTCATAAAAAAGAGTAAATCTAGATGCATCACATTATCAGATTTCAAACTATACTACAAGGCTATAGTAACCAAAACAGCATGGGATTGGTACAAAAATAGAGACATAGACCAATGTAACAGAGAGAACCCAAGTATAAAAACATCTACCCACAACCAACTGATCTTCAACAAAGCGGATAACAACATATCGTTGGGAGAAGAAGCCCTATTCAATAAATGGTGCTGGGAAAATCAGATAGCCACATACAGAAGAAGGAAACAGGACCCCTATCTCTCACTGCTCACAAAAATTAATTCAAGATGGATGAAAGATTTAAATGTAAGGCACTATATCCTAAAAATTCTAAAAGAAAATTTAAGGTTTTACTCTGAAGCCTAAATTTTCTTTTAGAATTTTTAGGATATAGTGCCTTACATTTAAATCTTTCATCCATCTTGAATTAATTTTTGTGAGCAGTGAGAGATAGGGGTCCTGTTTCCTTCTTCTGTATGTGGGGAAATCAGCTCACTACAAATTGTGACTGTAAACATTGTACTGTAAATGCTTTGTAGTTTTCCCCCAATCAAAAAAAAAAAGAAAATTTAAGAAAAACTCGTCTAGGTATCAGTCTCAACAAAGAATTTATGACTAAGACTCCAACAGCAATTACAGCAAAAACAAAAATAAATAAATGAGACTTGATTAAATCATAAATCTTCTGTACAGCAAAGGAAATAATCAACAGAAAAAATGCACAACCTACAGAATGGGAGAAAATACCTGCAATTGTGTATCTGATAAAAGGATAATATCCAGAATCTACAAAGAACTCAAACAAATCACAAAAAAAATACAAACAACCCCATTAACAAATGGGCAAAAGACGTGAACAGAAGCTTTTAAAAAGAAATTAGACAAAGGCCGACAAACATATGAAAAAATGCTCAGTATCACTAATTATCAGGGAAATGCAAATTAAAATCACAATGAGATAACACCTTACTCCTGTTACAGTGTCTTTTATTAAACAGTCCAAAAACCATAGATGCAGCATGGATGCAAAGAGAAAGAAATGCTTATATATTGTTGGTGGAACTTCAAATTTGTATAACTTCTATGGAAAACTCTACAGAGATTTCTCAAAGAACTAAGTCAGTCTACCATGTGATCATCAATCCCACTATTGAATATCTACCCAAAGGAAAAGACGTTATTTTATCAAAAAGATACCAGCACACAATGTTTACTGCAACACAATTCACAATTGCAAAAATGTGAATCAACCCAAGTGCCCATAAATTCAGGAGTGTATTAACAATACACCATGGAGTACTACTCAACCACAAAAAGAAATGAATTAATGTCTTTTGGAGCAATTTAGATGGAACTGGAGACCATTTTCTTAAATATAGTATCTCATGAATGGAGAAAGAAATACCACATACACTCTCTAATAATCTGTAACTAATCGATGGTCACACATAGGCACAGAAAGAAGTAAAAATCATTGGCAATCAGGAAGGGGGGGTGCGTAAAAATCTACCTAACAGGTACAGTGAACAGTATTCAGGTAACGGACACACTTATAGCCCTGACTAAAGCATCATAAACACTATCTATGTAACAAAAACATTTGTATCCCCTGAATATTTTGAAATAAAAAATTAATAAAAAATTGAGATTAGGACATAGGAAGTTAGAGTAAGCATTTTAAATATAGATTTAAATGTATCTTTACAAAGAAAGAATTGAGAATATGCAGAGAGAAAATATTTAAAGAGATAAAGCCGAGAATTTTTCAGAGTTGGTAAAAAAAAATATGAATCTATTAATGCAGGAAGGAAAAGTTACTTACAAAGGAACATCAGTTACAACGAATGCAGATTTTTCTACTAAAAATAAGGAAAGCGAGAAGATAATAGTATACTGTCTTTGAAGCTCTTAGAGTAAACTGATAACATTTATATGTGAAAACTATTCTCAAAGACAATTTCACATCAAGATAGGTCATAAAACTTAACAAGAATTTACTGATCTTCCCCAAAGCACATCATATGACCCTGATTAGAGAGATGCCCTCCCTGTGCCTTGAAGGAAAGAGTTGAAGACACACACACACAAATGCCAAGAACAACACTGTCCTTATCAGATTTCCAGAGTTAGCTCTGTTGCTTAGCAAGATCTTGAGTGAGTTGTTTTGCTTCATGGGCCAACACTTAACAAAACTGAAAGATTTGGGCTGAGTAACACCCAAGGAACCTTTTGTTCTAAAGTCCCTTACAGAGTCCCTGGCTTGAAATGGACAGATTGTCTGGTATTTCATTCTCCTTTTGGTGTCATATACACTCCTGCTCTGTATCAGTTTGGTCATAAATATTGCTGTTAAGAGATAATGGGGTAGGAAAGGAGAGATCATTTGTTCTGCTAATTACATTTGGGCAGTGTTGATTCTTTTGAGTATTTCTATTCCTTCAAACAAAAACACAAACTGTGTATTTGCACTTCAAGCTCTCCAAGATTTTGCAAGTTACTTTTTAGATTTGTCAACTCACTGGCAAAAAAGAAATTCCTTTTGTCCTCTTATTTCTATCCCTTGGCGTTTTCCCAGAAAAATACTAGGATAAACATTTCATTTCACTTTTTTTTAATGGCCTGGAGTCCCGAGTGCAATCCTCTTAATTTTAGGTTTATTATTAAACTTTTATTGTTCTGAGAAAATAATAACCTTTATTTATCTAAGATGGAACCACAAGAACTATGACTTCATAGCTATTGGGATGTATAAAGAGGTGTTTAGAAGCCTTAGCCTTGAAAGCACCAAGGCGTTGTCCAAATTCTTTGCCAAGATTTGCTTAAAGAAGGGTATTTTTTTAAATTAAAAGAACAGGAAAGTAAATTCCATTTGCTAAACTTTTTAGTCATGGCTTAGATATCACAATTTAGATCATTTGAGTGAGGAATATTGCCCAGTAAATACACTTTTAAAATTTTAACAGAAAATATTGCCATAGATATAAATCAGTCACTACACTCAGAAGTTGATGTACCCATTGGTATTATTTTCCAGATATATATTTTAAAAGACCCTTGAGAGTTTCTTGGAGATTACAATCTTAAAAACTACATTTGGCTCCCATTCAAGACCATTTTCATTGATTTCTGAGCACTTACTAAGGCTAGACTTTTCTGCACTATTGCTAGCATTCTTTTAGTTATTTCCAGGGTTGTACTTTATCTCTAAAAACAAAACAATCAAAAAACACTTTTACTCTGTTTTTTTTCTATTTATCTAATTTCACTATATGAGTTATTATGCTAAAAGGTAATTACATGAAAAAAGTAGCTAAAAATAAGCCCAACAAAAGCCAGAAAGTAACTTTAAAGCAATTTTAGCTGACCTTTATGCAATAGATATATTTTTAAATATTCTCAATTTCAAACAGGGCAACCATTTCGAGTTTGCCTTTATCTCTAGCCTTTCTTTATCTTCTCCCAGAAATAAGAAAGTAGTGGAATTATATTTCATTTGGACCTTGAAAAAGCTATTAGAGATACACTTCAGTGCTATTTGTAACTAGGATAGTTGCCTCTACACTGAGCACCAGAGAAGTCTATCATATTTGTGTTTTTTTCCCCTAAACTCTAATTTCCTTTTCAGAGATGAAATATCAGGCAGCAGTCTACCAGGTTCCAAATAATTATTTTACTGTAGAAGTTAAATGCTTTCTTTGTTCCTCAAGTAAACCAATCCAGCACCCGCTGAACTGATACACAAATTCCAATAGCATGAGTCTGGTCTCCCTCCTGGAGGATGAGAATGTTTCCTTTAAGACAGAAGAATCCTCTCTCACTCTTAATTTTCCCATCTCAAGTTTAGAGTGAGAACAAAGTTTGATTATTCATCTTAAGTGTGAGCTTTGGTGGTGGTGGCTTCTTTCTCTTCTTATTTTTATTCTATTCCTCTCCTCCTCCCTCTTCTCTTCCTTCTCCTCCTCCCTCATTTTCTTCCCCAAGGACCACATAGCTGTGGCTATGGACATAAACAACATTGATAAAACAAATAATTTAGTTTATGCCAAAAAAAACCTAAATAGGTTATTTTTTCAGTCATTAGCATTTTTACTCAAAATCTCATATATAATAATTATCTCCTTTAATAATCACATGAGTTCCATGAGGTAGTTCCCATCCCCATTTATGAACCAGCATTTTTGGGCTCAGAAGAGTTAAATAAGCCAACCAAATTTCACACAGATAGCAAGTTTTACAGCTAAGACTTAAACCCCAGATAAGTCACATCCAAAAGCCTATGAACCATTCCACAGACAGTAATAGCAATTTTTGGAAAAAGAAAAATGAAGCAGGGCTTCCTAACCAAGCGGTTGGTTTCATACAGTGGAAATGGGACTCAGAGGGTAATAAAAAGGCTGACACTAAATATGTGATTCAGTGATTCCCTCTCTGGACTTTGGTTTCCTAATCCATAAGTCAGAGAAGCTGTACTAGCTGATCCTAGAGACCTTTCGGCTCTATGATTCTGTGCTCTTTAACTTAATTCAAGATCACAGAACTAGATACTGGCTCATCCTGGGATGTCTCTCATTTCGCCATCTCTCTACAATCTATGGCTCTCAGAATGTCCACTAAACTCTTTCTAGCAGCTTTATCTGACCTGAAGCCTGCTCAATGACATCAAGAGGGATACCCTGGGCAGAAAAAAATCCTTGTGGCTCCTCTTTGTTGTTTTAAGAAGAAACAAGTAATTTGGTGATGTCAATACAAATTGGTATCTTCTTCCTTATTTTTTGAGTCCCAGTCCATAATCCTTATTCTTTTCCAGTGTCCTCATGCCTGCAGAACCTCTTCACCCCAAGATTACACTTCCTCTGATTCTATTGGTTGAAGTTGATTTTATTAAGAACTGAGATGAGTCAATAATATTCTCTCCTCTAAGAATATAAAATCTTCACAGGAGACACAAAAATGAATGTGGTCATCTCAAGGCAGTGAATTAAGCCCCTTAACTCCTGGAGTGGAAGTTTGTGGGTGTCTGGTGGTTTCCTTGTAAAACTTTGAAGTGTTTTTTTTTTTTTTTTTTTTTTACTGTATTGCTTTTGTTTGCTATACGTTTGCTTGTTTGTTTTCTCCTCCTTACTTATGCAGGTAACCCCAGTATCTTTCTAATAAATCGCCTTCTAGGTTTAAATTAGCATTGATTTTGGTTGTATCTCAAAATAAATAAATAAATAAATAGCTTTAGAATGGTTTGCCTCCTTCATGTCTTTATAAATACCACCTTACTCCCTTAACTAAAATTTGAAACCCTTTCACACACCCTGTCCCACTCTCCTGAACTTGTCACCACCTAACATAAATACTTTACTTATTTACATTCTATTATTATTATATTACTCCTAATAGAATATAAGTTCTAGGGAGGCAGAAATTTTAGTCTTTTATTCTCAATGTTATATTGGCAGGGTCTAGAATAGTTCCTTGAAGGCAGAAGTCATAGAGTAGACATTTGTGTGCTGCCTGCACATTTATGAGATTAAGGTGCTGGGGTATGGTTTATCTTTCAGGATTTTTAGTCTCCTACTGAATTCCTCCTCTCCTCTCTCTCTTCTCCTCCTGTTTCTTATTATATCTTTTCTTCCTTCTCTATGTCTCTCTGTCTCTGTCTCTCTTTCTCTTTCTTGCACAAGTCTGCTTTTGCTTGTTAGTTTGCCCTCTTAAAAGCTGACAAATCAGTTGGTACAGGGTGAAATATTCCCTGCCAGATCTATACTTAGGGCTTGCCATTCTCACCTTCCTAATGATATGCAAAAGAAAACTAATATTTGGGTGTGGCCTTGGAAAGAAGTAAGACTGCCTTTAGTGCTGCTGGGCTCTGATTACCTTAGGAAAAGGGTGTCTTCCATGTGGGCCAAGATAGTTCCTGAGGAATTTTTAAGAAAAATAATCTCAAAAAATGTGTGTTTGTATGGTCTTGACTTCTGTGCATTTATTCTCCAGATTCCTGGAGTTGAGAAGAGGAGTGAAATGTAGGACAAAAGAGAGACATGATCCCTCGTTCATGGCCATTGCTCAATATCTGTTTCTCCTTGGATACAGGAAATTGAAAAGTTAAGAGAAAAAAACCAATGTCTAGAAATTACAATAAACAGAAATAATGTGAAGGGAGGCCAGATTCTTTATTCCATGTGTTTTCTTGAATTATTGAAAAAGCAGGCTAGGAAGTTCCATCAAAAGAAATACAGTAAGTTCACTATTAGTATAAATTAAATATGCCTGAATTCTAGAAAATGACACAAAACTTTTTTCTTTTGTTTTGGGTGATCTTATGTAATTTTTTTTTCTTACAGGAACCACAATAGGATCAGTAGGTTGTGGTAAATTTAAGCCAATTTTACCAAGACAGGTGTCCTTTTCCCAAAAGCAGGAGTACAACTAAAGAGAGGTAAAACGTAACACTTGCAAAATTTCTTTTAAAAGCCTCTTTTTTTTTTCCTTGAGATTAGCTTGGCTTACTTCTTGTGTATTTTACTAGAGAGTGAAAAAACAAAAACAAACAAACAAACAAACAAAAAAACCTTTTCGCTTGGTGTCCTAAATGATTAGATGAGTAAAATAAAGGGGGTTTGTCTTTTATAACAAACACCCAAGGTGCTCAGTGTAAACTGTTCTGTTCTATTTTGTTTTATTTTAAATGCTTCCTAGCTCCCTTCAGCCCAATAAAGCCTATTCTGTGCCCTTGAGAACATCTCCTTGACTTACATACTGATTAACCAAATATAGTGTCTGGTGAGGTGTTTATTAGCAATAATTCTAACTACACTGCTTTAAAGACCTAGTCTGACCATTGGCTACACTTAATATTTCTCACTTTCCCAGGCCCTTGTCCCAATGGTTTCAGGCAGATTTCAATGCCACTTTCTGTATAAAGTCATTATTGTAACACATCATGAAATCAAATCACCTTTCCCTGAGTTTCTTCTCTTTCCTTCCTTTTCTCTTACCTCCTTTTCCTCCCTTCTCTTACTTTCCTTCCCTTTTCTTCATTCCTTTCCCTACTCTTCTCTCTTTTCTTTCCTTTATCTGAACCCTATGACATTTACAGCTGTCTCATACCACATACCCCTTTTTAACTTGTATTAAGTTCACTTCCACACCTCTTATCCACCCATTTAAAATATTAGTTTTATGGAAGAGGTGTTTATCTCCAATTTATTCAAATGATTACTGGGGATTGGACTTTTGTCGAGAAGTGTGTTAAGTCAGGAGACACAAAGTGGCTT
This sequence comes from Lepilemur ruficaudatus, assembly GCA_963574885.1. Lineage (NCBI taxonomy): Eukaryota > Metazoa > Chordata > Mammalia > Primates > Lepilemuridae > Lepilemur > Lepilemur ruficaudatus. The sequence continues at coordinate 8,213 of CAUYRT010007959.1, forward strand.
CTTACCTGCAATTCTAGTCTGCTAAATGTGCCAAAGCCTCTGTTGTGTTAGACCAATTGGGAAGAGTGAAGTTTCCTTCCTCTATGCCCACAGAGTAAGTTCATGCTAACACAAAAATGAAAAAAATGAATTAATAGTAAAGGCTAATTAATAGCTTTTGCAACAATCTTTATAAGTATTCCAAGAGATAGATAGATATGCCCAGAAATAGGGATCCTGTCAACACTGGAGCTGACAGTTTGTCTACACCCCACCCTCCCAGCCCAAAGGGCTTTTCTAAAAAATTGATTGTTACGATAGATTCCATCTGGTGAAAATGGCAAGAAAACTACACGGGTTTTTCATTACAGTCCTCACACTGGCATAGGAGCCAATTGGCAGCAGTATACATTTGGAGTTTCTCTATTTTTTTCTTTCCCATCTCATAGGCTATGGAAAGTTCTAAATTTTAAAGGACAACAAGGCTATATTTCAGAGGTGACAGAGTGAAATTCTATTTCCTTCCCTTCACTTCAAGTTCAAATTACTCCTTACTAACAGATTATAATGCAGTAGAAAGAACAGCTTTGAATACTTCTTCCCTAGGCTATGCTCTCCTGAGAAGCAGGAGGGAAAAGAAAATGGTTGAGATCAAGATTAATTTAGTAAAAAACATAGAGCAGATTTGCTGAGAGTGTTATGCTTGGCCAATCTAAATCAGTATCACACTGGAGTCATGATAAAAGTGCAGATTTTTGGGCTTCCTTTCAAACCTAAGTCAGAACCTCTAAAATTAGGGTTTAGCAACATGAAATTTTGACAAACTCCCTGGATGATTCTAAATTCTAAGGGCCCCTTAGGTAAAGGTATTGAAAGGATATCAAAAGATTCTAGAAAGAATCTTGATTTTAAAAATTGCTTCTCTTTATCTTTTTTGTACTATTTTTAGAAAATATATTTTTTTAAACTTTTAGTTTATTATTCTTGTCTAAGAATAAATTCTAAGAATTTAGAAAAGGTTAAAGTATACATTTAAAATTACTCTGGGGAATTCTACCCAACATTCATAGAGTGAATATGTTAAAAATAATGCAATTAGTTGGCTATTAAAAAACTTAGAAAGCCAAAACATTCACTTATTTTTGTTTAAAGTTTATGGAGTTGAGATGAAATCCTAGAATGAGTGTGGAGAGTAAGTTTTCAATTTATGAAGCCAATAAGTTAAAGGCTTTTTCAGCAGTTAAAAAATGAATTTGACACTGAAAATATTTATTGTCTTTGGGCTGAAGATATTATTTAGAATTAAGTTGTTGGCTTTGGAGAAATTTGTGAAATGTACATTATGTGGCCAGTTCTTTCTAAATCTCTAATACCTCAAATAAAATCTGCAGCTCTCTACATGTGGAAAATAAAATGCTTAGTGGCACAAACTCTTGGCCAAGTCACTTTAGATTCCAACAGCTTTGTTTTACTTTACAAGAATTCTCTTCTATAAAATGTGTGTCCTTGTTCAATTCCTCCCATTTTTTTTCTTCTTCTCTAACTGAATTCTCTTTAGTCAAATTCCAAACAGATGTAAGAATAACTTTGACTATAACCAAAAATATATAAAGGTGAAAATAACTGTCATTATCATTTTGGATACACACCTCTTTATAAAAAAAATGCTTGAGCTCACTATAAAAGTTCAGCAATATATGAAGAAACTATTTTGTAGTTTCTAGGAGCAAGAAAAAATATATTTTGAAAATCCACCGTCTAGTAGTTCTTTTGTTAAGCTTTGTTAAGGTTGATTTCAGTGTACAAAGTCTATTTCATAGGGCTTCAGATGGCATTTGACACTGTGCTCTCTCATGTTCTCTAGCTGATCATGTTTCCCAAAGCAGAATTAGAGGGAGTAAGCTTGAATAAAATTTTAATTTGATATTGGTCTTTCGCTTCTGGTTCAGTAGGGTAAACTCATTTTTAGAAACAATAATCTCATATACACACAAAGACTAAAATGCTAAGGATTCCAGAAATAAGATCTTCAGAAATAATAGACACATTTAAAATGATGTGATAGATATCATTCCATGAAATTTTCAAAGTATAACATTCAAATTTAAGAAAATCCAACTGTTTGAACTGAATTTGTGGGGAAGTTTTGATTGTGTGGCATTTTAAGGTTGTAAAATATAAGGGCAGTCTCAGAATTTATTCTAAGCTCATCTAATAGACTAGCATATATTGTGCACTCGTGCATATAATTTATAATAGCTTTCAATGCAAATTATGCACAGAGATTTGAGTGACTTTATTACAACAAATTATTCTTTGAGATATTGAATTAACTGGTGAATGGATGGAGAAGGAGTTTGACACCTAACTGAAATTTATGAACTCTGGAGTGAACTATCTCTTCTACATTGCCGTATATTTTACAGCAATTACTAAGGTATATCATGGCTATTTGCGAACGATTGCTGAGTTGATATTGATCTAGAACTGAAATATTGTGAAATTTCTCTGTTTAAAAATGTGCTCCAGTACCCACATTATAAAAATATTTCCCCCAAATTTCTTACTATGCAAGTTACCATAACCTATCTCATTATTTTTCTTTGTTTGGGTTACATATATTGCCTTTGCCCCACCTGAGTCAGAGCTTCAAGGGTATCCATCCCCCAGGCAGCCAGACACCACACCCACTAGGTGTATATATACCCCTCCCTTTTGAATCCTGAATCACACGGTGTTTTTTAAATTTTTTTTCATTTGTTTATTGATACACTTATTCATATGTATTTTCACCAGGAAGAAAAACTAAATTACACTATATACAAAATTATAGAAATTAGTTTTATCCTAATAGCAGTGAAAATTGTGATGAAATAATTTTAATGGAAAAAAGTAGTTAATTACTTTTCCTTCATACTTCTAGCAAATGTCTTTAAAAAACTTGAAGAAAGATAAAAAGGCGTCAGATTGAGGTGTTCATAACATAATTGCAACTACTTTGTTTCTGTTTCCCTAATTTAGCAGATAGAGGGTGGAAAAAGGTTGGCTGTATTACCATAAGTGCAATTTATTTTTTCAAATTCAATAAATGAAATTCACAGTGGTTTCTGGAATCTCCATTAGTATACACTGGCACCAAACACAGAATAACAAACACATACTTTGTTTAGTTTTATTCAAGAATTACACACAAGAAAAGTGGGTTTGTGTTACACTTCTTCAGCATCTTCAGTTATTTAGTTTTGGTGTTATTCATATTACTATTTGATACAATAGCATCAAATATCTTTTACTCATACTTTTATAGATGACTTCTCTCTTACTGCTTCGATTAGGATTATTATTCCTTCAATTAAAAAATAAATCACATCTTATACAAAATTATGAATATGAAAATTATGGATGTGATCTCTATCCAGGAACATAAATGACTATTCCAACAAGAAAATGAAAAGAAGAAAATTATACAACATTCTAGTTGTTTCTCAAAGAATATACTCCCATGAAAGATAAGCTTCTCAATTAAAAGTCATGGACCAGATGTACACATTGCAAGATAAATCATAAAAATAAATTTCTGTTTGAAAATCAAAAAGCAATGAGATATAAACAATAATATTTACATAAATTAAAAATCCATTCATACAAAAATACACATTTTACAGGAACATATACAAACAAAAAGTGTATGTGAATTATATGAAAAGTATTGTGCATGAGGAGAGGCATGAGGAAAAGGAATGATAAAAAATACAAAACAGCAATAAAACAAAAGAAGGGCCTTGTATGAACAAGAAACAGAATCAATCATCCCTTGTACTGGAGGTCTGGCCTGATAATCGAACATGAAATCCTGAAGGTGTTTTTTGAGGGACATTTCATAAACTAACTTTTAATTCCAATTCCAGTTAGAAATTTTTCTTCTCCTAGAAATCTGCCTCTCTTACTCCTTCTGACAGTGATAATAATAATAATAAGAAAAGCTAACCTTTGAGAATTGCCTACATTCTAAATGTTTTAAATATTGAATTATACATAATCTTCAAAACAATCCAAATAGGTAGGCATCATCATTGCCTCTATTTCACTAATGAGGAAAAGCAGGTGAATCATCCAAGGTTTCAAGGTAGATATGCCTCTGACATCTGACTCTGAACATTTAAACTTAGTTCCCACTGAAATTCTGTATAGTTGAAGTCAGTGGTAAACATTTAATTACATTTGATATTTAGGTGTCTTTTTAAAAAAATAATAATGATTTTACCCTTGGGTGAGAAAACTAGTATAGCAATATTTTCATCTTAAATTATTTTGCTCTACTATATTTTAAATTATGATGGAAAATACAAAAGTCCCTATTCAGAGGTGATGTTCATCCTAAATGTTTTAACAGAGGTACCTAGCAAAAAGAAATAAATAATAAAAGGAAAAAATATACAAGAGAAGAAATCAATTGGAATATTCAGCTCCAGAAAGTAGTTATAATCAGTAGAACTGAAAATTCCTATTGGAAAAAAGGATAAATATGCTAACTATTAATAATATTAAATAATTGTATTTTTTCATAACCAATTCTCACAGTACAGAGTTAGGAATTAGAAACTTAAAATTCAAGAGGACAGGCAGTGTAGTTAATTTGTTGGGGGATAAACTTTAATTAATAAGGTTATTAACCAAATTTAATTCATCTTCCTCATCACATAAGCATGTATGATATGCCAGCACAGTGTTAGTCATTGAAAAAAAAAAAAGAATCCAAGAACTTGCAAGAAAGGGGAGATACGTATATGGGAAAAACTCCACATTGTTTTGGTTGGAATTATTTGAGTCTACATGGAGAAACAGTGGTTTCTGAAAGGACCATACACTTATTTCTATAAGTGGGTGGGGGCAGTAAAACTTGGAAACCTTCACGGAGGAAGCTGCGCTTTGTTGCTTTGTTTCAATGTGTGCTCTGTGGCGAGATGGGTGGTAAGAGGGTTTCCGGCAAAAACAGCATTGCAAGCAAGGCTTGGACCTGAGGATATAACAGTAAATTAAAAACACTGAAAAATAGTGATAAGGCCCTGCAACAAGAGACCTGCAGATGCAGGGTAGAGAAAGAGTCCTAAAGCAGTAAGCAAGGGAGAAATCATGGAGATCTTTCCTGTGGCAAAAAAAAAAAAAAAAAAAAAAAAGTCTAGTTTATTATTTTGATTAGCCCTTAATACCTTTATATATTCCTTGGTAAAAGATAGTTACTTCTTCATCTGTCCCAACTCAAAAGCCTTCTCCTAATTTTAGAGAACTGCTCTTGATTGTAGTCACAGTGGAGCTCAGTAGCCCACAAATATTTCTCCTCTCCTTACCCTCGTAAAGCCAGGGTGGAACTGTGGTAGCTTAGCCAAGCAAATGCTCATTCTTGGTTTAAAATCCATCTGCAAAGACCCCCAGTGAAGGCTGTGTAATTGGGAACTTATGGTCCCAGTGATGTTCAGTAGGGATGGCAGTGGCTGTCTGGACAGATTATTTCTCTCTGTTTGCCAAGAGCCTCCTTGTCTCCTGCCTGTTTTTCAAGTCCAGTCTTTCAGCCTCCTCTCATTTATGTGATTCCATGCATCTCCTTCAAAGAAATCCTTTTTATTGCTAAAACACCCAGAATTACCATCTGATGTTTATAGCCTAGAAGCCTGTTAATCAATACCAGAAATTGGTTATTGACAACAGATTGTTGGGCAATGTGGGGAACTCAAGATTGGTTATCTGTGTAGCTTAGGTAAAAGGCAATCAAAACTCTGAAATTATTCAGAAGTGAGAGTTTGGAAGATAGTGACTCAAAAAATGAGACATATCACCTATTGTTACTTGAAATGACACAACTCCTGAAGGTAAGGTTTTGAGGGACCATGTATTCATTTTCACAAGAAAGCATGTTGAAGGGCATGAAAAAGGACTGATAGGTGGGGTAGCTGCTTACAGACCCATGGAATAGCTGGAAAATAGAGAATGGGAAACTCAACTCCCTAAATTCTCAGCTCAAGTTTAGGACTTGACATCTAGGGGCTTTGTATCATTATTTTAAAAAGTAAAGGTCTTATTTCTTTCCATTGCAGGATAAGAGAGGTAAAATCAAAAAGTGCATACTGAATTGGGAGACCTTTTGTCTTTACAAAATGTTAGAGCATTGATCTGGAAACAAAGAACCCCCTCCCCCCACCGCCTGCTCCCAAGAGTTGGAACAGGGATTATACAATAAAATCCAGAGAAGCTGGAGTGCCTAGGATCCCCACACCCACTGAACTTCCTTTGGTTGCTGAAAAAGCCCCACTGTCATTGACTTGTAAAACAATTCCTACTCGTTTGAAGATGCTGCTACTTCCTCAACTCAGAGCATTCACTTTAGGAGGAACTTCATTATTTTCATGCCCCATTCCACTTAATCTTCAATGTTTCTCGACCCATTATGAGAAGTAGCAATAGGGTATCAACTAAAGAGTGAAATTTAGGGAATAAAACATTACTCTGAATGAATTACAGGAATTTCCTAACTTATACTGACTAAATATTAGGAAACGTATATAGATTCTGAAGATAGTCAACCAAGAAGGAAGAATAACGTTATAGCAGAATGAATTTCATTACGAGCATGCTTCCAGAAATTATGGATTCATTATATCAGTGTAAACAAATGGGAGCCTGATGGTTTGCCAGACTGTTTATCACAAAATGAAGCTCAATGGAATCGTACATTAAATGAAGTTGATCCCTAGATGGATTCTAAAGGCACAAAAGCAAAATTTTCACAAAGTAGAATTCTATAGTGGATTTATCGTGTATAATTCACCTGTCCACCTTCACCAGGCATTAAGACAGATATTGGGGATGGGAGTACAAGCATTTATTATTTAAAAAAAATAAGCATGCTCATGGGTTACTGATTGTCTTAGTCCATTAAGCTGCTCATACAAAATGGATATAAGACAGCATCTTGTTGCCATGCCATTGCATGTGAGAAGGGATGAGGGGGTCTCTCTGAGGCCTCTTTTATAACAGCATTAATCTCATTGCTGAGGGCTCTGTTCTTATCACCTAATCACTTCCCAGAGCCCCAACCTCCTAATACCATCAGCTTTGGGGGTAAGATTTCAATATGTGAATTTCAGGGGGACACAAGTATTCAGATGATAGCACTGGTGGAAGACAGAGCAATAAAAATTGATTCTCTGATTTCCATGTGGAAGGGCAAATCTGGAGCAGAAGAGCTCAAGTAATATCACTTAACTGCCACTGAGTACAATAGATACACTTGCCATTATTAGTAGGTATCAGGATCAGCATAATATCAGAATTATCTGAATGAAAGAGAACTTAATAAAGGTCAATTGAAAAAAATTATATTTCTGAGAATGAATGAGATGTGAAATCCTCTATGGTTCTATTTGTCTTGTAAAATCAAAAACTTTCCAGAACTGCTCATCAGAGCCCTGAATTGCATCATTATGACATGTGAGGCAGACTTTCTGCCCTTCATTGAATTTTAAACCTCCGTCAAACTATGGATGTAGAATTACCACAATGGAGGATAGAGCGTCCTGTCTTAAATAAGCACCTTGCAATGATATCACAAGTGTATGCTACTATATTTTTTAAACTGGTTTCCCCTAACAGAGCCAGGAGACATTACCAGACTAATTATACCCTGAGAAAGAAAACCAGGCTTTGAAACAAAACTAGTTCCTGCGGATATCAACTACTTCTGCAAGTCCACTAGTGATGGGTTTTTGGTGTTAAGATGACAATTGCAGAATTTATCTTATTCTAAGTCACACCCTTTCCATATTTATTTCCCAAGTAATTGCATGTATAGTTAAAATAGACGATCTCAGAAAGTGATTGATTTCTCACACTGGCTCTGTAATCCAAGAAGGCAGGACCACTCTGACTGAAAAGACCAAGTCAAAGATTGCATAGCTCCTCACTCCTACAAAAATATTAGATTAATAGTAAAATAACTTCAATAAAAAAAAAAATCAGAAGTATCAGCACCACCTTCAAAGACTTAAAAATGCAGGGTTAATGATTCCTAGCAGATGCCCATTTAAATCTAGTGTTTGGCAGTAGAGTAGATGAATAGTCTTAGAAGATAAAAATGAATTTTCCAAAGTTTAATTAGATGGCAACTCCTGTTGTAACTGCTGTTCCATATGTGGTTAAAATCATTACAGCCCTTAGTGCCTTGTATAAAGCAAATGCTCTGAATAATGTCTGTTCCTTCTATTCCAATAAACAAAATGACCAGAAGCAGTCTGCTTTCTTTCACCAGACAAGAACAGCAGTATAATTTTGCCATACTATTTCTGGATTGTGTTAAATTTTTTGACTTTGTGCCACATTTTAGTCCGCAGAAATATCATCTCACAGGACATTGTGTCATACAATCTAGAGGGTAAACTTTATTAACTAGATACTTTGGTTAGACACTTGAATGCTAGAACATTGGAGATAAAAATAATGGAAGACCATAGGCTGCCAAGTCATTGATTTATAATAGGGTTTTAGGGGTCTAGGGAAGTTGGGATATCTCTTCAAAGTGAAGACATTTTGCCAAATCCTGTATCCATTACCACTAGGAACATGGATAACCTCTCTGAATTTTGGAGGGCACATGTGCATCCACTACTGAGAAACTCAAAGCTTTGAGTTTACAGCATGGCAAGAAAAGGCTTTCCAGGAAGTTGAGGACACAGTGATCCCACTACTTGTCATCTGATTAAATGATGCTCCAAGAGTATATGGCAGGTCAAGCTACTATATGCAGCCAGTGGTAAACCATGACAGGAGAAGTAAAATTCTAGCTTTCCAAAACAAGAGAATGCTATCTTTGTAAATAATAATGATCTTTTTGAGAAACTAGACCCTAGGGGAGGTTGAAAAAAATTTGATGTTAGCTGCCCATAAACTCAGTGTTATATGATCTATCTTGCTTAATCTGAATTGCCCAGTAGTGTGGATTCAGCAAGTATATGATATATAATAAATGTGAATGGGGCCAAATAAATCCTAGTCCTATGGCACTGCTGCTTCTCTGTTAAATCACACAACTTCATGGAGGCTTTCTGTATGACCAGCTAACTGAGAAGAGTAAAAATAGTATTAGATGATAGTCAACATCATATGATATACAGGAACTAACTGAGAGTGACAGTTGCAATAATATAGCTCCTATTTGAGATGGTCTGGAAGGGCAGTTTCATAAGAGGCTAAGGATGACAAGAATACATTTAAGACTTAATGGACTCTCCTCAAGATTACTGGAGACATTGTGAGTTTGTAGTATTTTGCCAGCATCCTGATGGTATGGTGTCTTGCAGGAGACCTCTTTTAAAATGTGTTGGAGATGAGCTTTAAACTGATTTGCTTCCAAGCTGCTTACCTCCTGCTGTGTTAATATCCCCTGAAGGCCGAAGGTGCTAAGGCCAGCTTGGTAGAAATGAAGAGGACGTGAGAAACAGGAATAAAAGGATTCTAGATCAGAGTGGTCAGTGTAGCTGGTAACAGAGCTCTCCCAAGAATCACAGGCTATATTTATTTTTATTGTTTAATTAGGTGATGAAAGACTTCCTGTAGAGTCCTGAAGAAACTGGTACCAGAGAGAGAGAGTCATAAATATCAAAGTTGAATCAAAATATAACTGACTTAGAAGTGACAGGGTTTACAAAGAGTTCCATATCAGTTAGAATTAGCATAGCCTCAAAATGCTTCAGACACAAAGGCTAAGCTATAAGCAGAAGTTTAGTTACTGTTTATTCACAGTGACAGAAAAAAATTCTTGTTATCAGTATTAATGACAACTCATATTTATAAAGTGCACTGAGAAAACAAATATTGACATCTCTTTGTCAATTTATACCCAGTATATAAACACACACGCACATGTGTGTTCATAATGTATTTAACTATGCACGGCAAAGAGAAGAAAATTCTTCTCTAGGGAAATTGAATGCTCACAGAAAAAAAGACATATAGATACTGAATTCAGACCTGATTCTTCCCAATGAAGTAGCAAAGTCCATGCCTGATCATTCTAGAATGAAGCTGACAAGTGTTGTCAATTCTCATAAGGGCTTTCTTTTTAAATACCAATTTTCAGCAAAGCACCATTTAGACATATGAGGAAAGACTCCAACATGAAAGTTCTCTAAAATCAAACCACTAAAAAAAAAAAAAAAATCTCAAAGGAAATAAAATTATTTCAGTAAGCAGAAAAAACTTACAAAGCCACCAAAACCCTATAGTTAATATCATGAGTGAGATAAGAGATGATACTAATTACATAAAACACAGGAATGCTTTAGGAAAAGAACAATTGAAGAATAAGTTTCCAGAGTAAATATATGATATAGAAAATTTTAAAAATCGGAAGATGAAATTAAAGAAATCTGTTAGAAAGCATTTTTGAGGAAGGAATTAGAAAAGATGAGATAGAATTAGACAATCTAACCAGAAGGGTCACTAACACTTAGAAAAATAGAAAATAGAAAAAAACTGATGGACTATATGGCACAAACTTCTAGGTAGAAAGGAGTCCTTGAGTGCCCAGTGAGTGAAATACATGCTCTCAAGTTACACTGTTATAAAATTGCAGAAACTGAAGATTAAAACAAAATCCTAAGAGTCTTTAGAGAGGGAAAAAGGTCACATTCTGAAGCTGAAAATCATAATTTTATAGACCTTTACAATCTAAACTTCAAAAGCTATATAAGACAATGACTTCTTTGAATATCTTCAAAAAACATTATTTCAAATTAGAATTCTATCCAATCAAAATATCAGGTAAGTTGATGCCTCCCAATTTGTTCTTTTTGCTTAAGATTGCTTTTGCTATATAGGGTCTTCTCTGGCTCCATATGAAGTGTAGAATTATTTTTTCCAGACCTACAAAAAATGATGTTGGTATTTCAATAGGGATTGCACTGAATCTGTAGATTACTTTGGGTAGTTTAGACATTTTAACACTGTTCATTCTGCTGATCATGAGCATGGTATGGTTTTCCATTTATTTATGTCCTCTGCTATTTCCTTGCTCAATGTTTTGTAGTTCTCCCTGTAGAGGTATTTCATCTCCATAGTTAAATATATTCCTAGGTATTTTATTTTCTTTGTTGCTATTGTGAAAGATACTGAGTCATTGATTTCATTCTCAGTTTGACTATTATTGCATATAAGAATGCTACTGATTTCTGTATATTGATGTTGTAACCTGAGACTTTGCTGAATTTGTTGGTCAACTCCAGTAGCCTCATGGCAGAATCTTTGCAGTTTTCTAGATATAAGAACATATCATCAGCAAAGAACGATAGTTTGACCTATACTATAAGGCTGTAGTAACTAAAATATCATGGTATTGGCACACAAACAGAGATATAGACCAATGGAACAGAACTGAGAACCCAGATGTAAAACCATCCTCATATAGCCACCTAATCTTTGACAAAGCAGACAAAAACATACACTGGGTAAAAGAATTATTATTCAATAAATGGTGCTGGTAAAATTGGATAGCTACATGTAGAAGACTGAAACAGATCCACCTCTCACCTCTTACAAAAATAAACTTGTGGTAGATAACAGACTTAAAACTAAGGCATGAAACTATAAGATTTCTAGAAGAAAATGTGGAAAAATGCATAGACATTGGCCTAGGGAAAGAATTTATGAAAAAGACCCCAAAGGCAATCATGACAACAAGAAAAATGAATAAATGGGACCTGATCAAATTAATAAGCATCTGCACAGCCAAGGAAACTATCACAGGAGCAGACAACCTACAAAACAGGAGAAAGTATTCCCATGTTACAGATCCAATAGAGGGCTGACAATTAGAATCTATATAGAATTCAGGAAAATCATCAAGAAAAAAACAAACAACTCCTTTGAAAAATGAGCAAAGGACACGAACATAAACTTTTCAAAAGAAGACAGACTAATGGCCAATAAACATATGAAAAAATGCTCAACATCTCTAATCATCAGGGAAATGCAAATCAAAACCACAATGAGATATCACTTAACTCCAGTGAGTATCAGAAAGTCCCAAAACAACAAATATTGGTGTGGATGTGTATAGACAGGAACACTCATACATTGCTGGTGGGATTGCAAACTAGTACAACCTCTGTGGAAAGCAATATGGGGATACCTCAAAGAGCTAAAATTAGAACTACCATTTGATCCAGCAATCCCAATACCGGCATCTACCCAAAGGAAAAAAAGACATTCTATAAAAAAGACATCGGGGATTTGCTGCTGCTCGCAGCAGCCGCCGGCACTGCTGCCGCCATCATGTCAGACAGGGACAGCGACGAGGATTCCGGTGGAGGCGGGCCGTTTTCTTTAACTGATTTTCTTTTCGGCAACATCAATGGAGCCGGGCAGCTGGAGGGGGAGAACGTCTTGGATGATGTGAGGGGGTGGGCGTGGGGACAGGGCTGGGCGTGGTAGGGCTAAGGAGAGTAAGTGGAGTGAGAAAAGCAGAGGGTTCTTAGGAAGAGAGAGTACAGGGGGATGTGGCCCTCTCCGAGGGGGCGCAGTTAACATGATAGGATCCCGTCGTTAGGTGTGGAAGTAGTGCAGAGTGACAGGCCTCAGTGCTGGGTGTGGGTGGGAAGGAGGGAGTGGGACGGTAGGTGAGCCCCAGGAGTTGGGGGCAGAGTGAGTTGCCTTGGAGACATTGTTCTGCCAGACCGGACAGTAGGAAAAAGAACTGTGTACCCTAGTGAAACTGCTTCCGAACCATTACTCTGGGAACCACCTTGGAGATTCTTGACACTGTCTATGTTTCTGACATCGCTGAGCGGAGATGGCTCTAGAGCCAGAGGACTGGACACAACGTGCAACAAATCGTCTGGTTCCAGCCCCGAGCCTTAGGACGGTGACTGTCCAGACGGCTCGGGGCAGACCTCTTCTAGTCCCAGTGTGTTCACTGACATTCTTGAAATTTATTCTTGTGCCCGACTGAAAGTCACCTACTTTCATTTAGCTTCATTTTCTCAAAGAATAAAGCTGTTGACCAATATTCCCCCTCACCTGTGACACGAACACATAAAAGCCCCCAAAAGTCCTGCCCTGCCTTGCTCATCCAAATGACCTCAGTTGCCTTAGCCTTTATTCAGAGAACTACTTTCCATTCATTTAGCCTTGGTGGTGGTTCTTTCCATAATCTTAAACTATGGAGGTGAAATTAGATGTAGTACTTTAATAAAGATCTGATCAGTGTGTAGTTTAGCAGAAGATTTACGGTTATAAAAAAATAAAAAATAAAAAAAAGACATCTGCACTAGAATGATTATAGCAGCACAATTCACAATTGCAAAGATGTGGAAACAACCCACATGCCCATCAATACATGAGTGGACCAATAAAATGTGGTATATGTATGCCATGCAGTTCTACTCAGCCACAAAAAAACCAATGGTGATCTAGCACCTCTTGTATTATCCTGGATAGAGCTGGAGCCCATTCTACTAAATGAAGTATCACAGGAATGGAAAAACAAGTACCACATGTTCTCACCATCAAATTGGTAATAACTGATCAACATTTATGTGCACATGTAAAAGTAACATTCATCAATATTGGGCAGGTGGGAGGAAGGGATGGGTATATTCACCCATAATGGATTTGGTGTGCAACGTCTGGGGGATGGACATGCTTGTAGCTCTGACTTGGGTGGGGTAAAGGCAATATATGTAACCTAAACATTTGTACCCCCATAATATGCTGAAATAAATTTTTTAAAAAACCAAACAAAAAACTAAAGAAAAAGATAAAATTTATTTTTTTATTTTATTTTATTTTTTGAGACAGAGTCTCACTCTGTTGCCCGGGCTGTAGAGTGCCGTGGCGTCAGCCTAGCTCACAGCAACCTCAAACTCCTGGGCTGAAGTGATCCTTCTGCCTCAGCCTCCCGAGTAGCTGGGACTACAGGCATGAGCCACCATGCCCGGCTAATTTTTTCTATATATATTTAGTTG
>CAUYRT010007961.1:0-14738 GCA_963574885.1 Lepilemur ruficaudatus
CTTTGACAGAGTAGGTTTTTGAATGTAACAAGATAAGTCAACTTGAGTGGTAATATATTTTGAGAAATCAGCTCACTACAAATTGTGACTGTAAACATTGTACTGTAAATGCTTTGTAGTTTTCCCCCAATAAAAAAAAAAAATTAAAAAAAAAAAAAAGAAATATCAATGCCTTTTTTTTTACATCTGAGTCCATCTATAAATTGTTTTTAAATCAGAAGATACCTGAAAGCTTCCTTTTTTAGCTAATGATACTATAGCTATTCAACAGGAATACAGTTTGCTTTGGGTACCTTCTGGGCCATAGCTGTTTACATTAGTTTACTTTATCAAACATACAGAATATACCAGAAGAAAGATGGCAGAGATTATCTCCTTGCTATGACTTTGTAAACCTCACACAAGAGCTTGAAGGTCTGGGAAGTGACAGATAGGGGATTTTATCTTTCACAAAATAATCACAAACATAGTTAGACCAACTGCACTCCGGAGGCCCATACTGATTGTAATGGGAAGTAAAAGTCACATGGCCCTGGTCAGAATGTGGCTTTTTTTCAATCCCAAGATAGCTGATCAATATAATAATTTTGGCACCACTCACACTAGAACAAAATGGCTAACAGAAATGTGGGCTATCACTAACATCCAGATTTCTACATCAAATAAATGAAACTGTTTTCCCCACTTCCTTCCCTCCTCCACTCCATCCCTCCCCCGGTTTAAGCTCCCCTGGGAATAATTTGTCATCCCCGCAAGCCCAAACGGCTGACTTTAAAAATATATGTTTATAAAATACTTGCACTATGCTCTGAATTTTAGACTCCCTTGAAATAAAGCAGCCGTAATCTCTGTGACAGTTGCCACCATTAATGCTGATCATAAAAGGTAGTAAAGAGGCAGAGATGCTGATTTACCACACATCGCTATGCTTGTGTGTCCTCTTTCTAATAAAAATCAGGGAAATTATTTCTTTCTGAAAGCTAAGAGCTTCAACATTTGTATTACGAACCTCCTCTCCTGCACAAATTCAGTGCTCCCCACGCTATTTTTTTCTTCTCAAGGAGCTGCCAATGTAAATGTGCTACACTTGAGCTCCATGGCACACCGAGCCGAAAGACCATATGTCCTACATCTAGAGTGGAAAATTCGGTGTTTAGGGAGCAATGAACTGAGCGATTACTTAGACTCAGAGATAAAAGCTGTTTGAGGCTGCTGTTCAGTTTATAGATATAATTTGAAAAGCTTAGATATCTTTCCCGTAAGAATTTTTCCTTCCAAGGCTTAGGTAAAAAGAGTGATGCTACGATGTTTGATATGAATAATATCCTATTATTATTTTCTCCTTTATTTTTTTATCTAGCACATTAATATAGACAAAGTCAAACAGCACTAAAAGCAGACAGCAGTAAGATGTGCTAGAATCATTGGCATATAAATCTGGAGAAGACGTAGGACTCCAGGAATACATAGTATTACACTGATTTAGCTTGATTCTTTGGGTGATACTTTCACTTAACTCAAGATTATATTCCAGAAACACTTGGAGTTGTAAAATGAGCTTTTGACCTGACCATATTACCAATTATAACACTGGTCTCCGGAAATCCAGAGATTTGTTTGATGGAAAGTGATCCCTGGGTATCACACACACACACGCGTGCAGCACACATATGCACACATACACACAGTTGCCCTAAAGAAACCAAAAAACCAAAGTGTTCAAACCCGTACTTTAATTCATATTAATTCAATACAATCATAACCTCCCCCCAAAAAGACAATCATAAGGTCAGTTCCACAATTTGTTTATTTTATTCTTTCCTTACTTATTAATTCTTATGAGTACTTACTATGTAGAAGTCACATTGCCAAATGTTAGAGACACAATGGAGAACAAAACAATCCATTCTTTTATGTATTTTATTTTCTAAGAGTGTAAATCCACTCATACAACTTACTTGTAAGAGTGGAGATAAACGGAAAGCAAAGTTTCTTGAAATTGCCTTAAGTATCAAAAAGACGACGTGCAGTAACGTGTGATAGAGCACACTGTCGCGTCCAGAGGAACTCAGGCTCACATTATGCAAATATTGCATGTGTCATTCTGTCTCCCCTGTAAATTCACCATCACTGCCCCTTCTTAATGATCAAAATGGCTAGGGTTAAGCTATTCTAGTAAAGCCTCAGACTCCACTCTGTTTGAAACACACTGGGAAGAGAGCTGCAAAGAATCATTGAAGAGTTAAGAAAGCAGACCCAAAAGACAAGACTGTGAGCAATTTGCAGGGAATAGGAATGAGTCTTGAGTGGTGTCAGGCACACCTCAAACATTCCAGGATGGGTGAATGGACAGACTGATCGAGAAGAACATCAGGAAAGGAAAGGAAGAATCCTTAATTAAGCGTAAACAACAAATGCTGAGTGTCTGCTGTGATCCAGGTATAGATGCAGAGCTCTAGGACACATAACAATATTAGTAACAGTTAACATTTATTGAGCACGTACTAAGTGCTAAGCACTTTTACACACATTAATGTTCACAACCACCTCATGTGGTAGTTAGTATTATTAAACCCATTTTGCAGATGAGGAATTAGAGAGGATTTTTTAAAAATCAACTTGCCAAGGCCACACAGCTAACACACAGGGGTTTGAGGATTACAGTCTGAACATTCCACTCATTCTCCTGCAGTCCTATTTCAACAAGTCGTCCTATTTAGATAGATAACCTTACGATCTACTGAAGGGAAGGATTCTTGATGAATATAAGTTAATCAAATGTAAAGTAAGTACCATGAAACACTATTTAAAAAGCTGTGTTGTCTTAAAGATGTAAATAGTCACATTCAGTTGATGCTGTGAAAATCAGTATACCCCGAAGATTCAGTGACCTCACTCAGTAACACATCCCATGTTCTACAAGCTTTCTCTTTAAAACAACTTACTCTGTTCATTTTTATCACTCTTTCAACTGAAATACACTATTTCTCTTTCTTCTTCATTTAATATTTAGAGTCAATCCTTTCCTTCTCTGTTTCTGGAATGCTTTGTACATATTTTCATAATTATCATTCTTTTTAGATAACCTGCTTCCCCCAGTAAATTAAGTTCCAGGCATATAATATATGCAGGTTATAACTCTCTCCATACTTTCTCCCTAAGCTCACTGCCCAGCATGGGCATGTCGTAAATATTCAATGAAATGTTCATTCAATAAACTGTTAGGTATCTTACTGGCCACACAGATGTGACACAATAATATGGCTTCAATTTGAACACAATAGTTGTAACTCAGTTCTAGATCAAATGACTTCTTGAGGCACAAAGACTTTTGAGATGACAGGATTCGACATCATTTTACTACAGCTGCAAATAAACCGTTATTTTACTACAATGAATGAAGAAAAAGCTAGAGTGCTTCAAACTGCCAGTAATATTTTCTCAGTCATTATGTGTATGTCTACAAGGAGCCAGACTAAAAGTGGCAAGTACACATCCCTCGTGCCAGTACACTCCTCTTCTACTCTGCAAGACACACGGCTAATCAGTCACATTCATTGCTTCTGAGCTTGGACTCGTCTCCTCCACATCACTTTCAGCACGACATTCCAGCAGTCGCTGCCAATGGATGGGGCCTCATCATCAATTAATATCCACATGTCATGCTTGACCTGGACCAATGTCACATAATTTTCCTATATATAACATTTTACCACTTGCTACTTCCTCTTCTAGTGAGGAAAGAAAGCATATGGGCAGCTCAGGGAAATCTTACATGACGAGAGTTCCAGATCTTATTTGAGCCAGCTGGGTCCCAAGAGCAAGTCTATAGACCATTACTGATCTACAATTGATTTTCTCTCCACTTCAGGGGAAAAAAAAAAGGAAAAGAAACAAGAAAAAAATAGTCCAGTTACTAATCTGACTGGCAACATTAGAATCACCTGGAGAGCTTTTTAAATCCTATATACAGATCCCCAATCTTGAATTAACATCTCTAGGAAGCAAGTATAAAAACTATGTGAATATATATATACATTATGATGTGCAGTCAGGTTTAAGTCCTGCTGAAATTTTTTGTCTGTAGGTATAACATTTCAATTGAATGCTTTTGATAAAGAATATTGTTTTCCTTAAATGATATCACTCTTAGTCTTAATTTTTAGTTTTAAGATATCTTTCATTTATGAAAGAATGAAAATAATAAATAGGAGTAGTAAGAGTATTTTGGGCTACTTCTTTTAATGCCATATTTGGCAAAATAAAGCGTTGGCAATCCTATATAAGCCTCCTTTTTCTGAAATTTTGCTGATCCTTTAAACAGGCCTGGTGGAACCCAGATCTCAGAGGAGTCTGAGCACACAGGGTGAAATGGTGGGTGGGATAAGCTATCCACAAAGCTATTTTCATTCAAAACTGAAGAAACTTCTGGGAGGTAGTTCAGGCCTAGAGGAAAAAAATGTCAAGAGAACAAATTAGGCTAAGTCACACACCCTTCTCCTAAGAAGTGGAGGAGGGGGATAATTCTGGTGTTTTCCATGTGCCTGGTCCTGGCACAGCCCATGCGGGGTCTTCAAGTCTAGGTGCCCTCAGTGGCATTATGAAGATAAAGGGACAGATTATAATGTGAGAAACAAGAAGACTGAACTCTGCCATTAAAACCTCTGCAAGACCTTGAGGTTAGAAAACACTCAATGGTGTAGCACGAAGAAGGGACACAGGCATTCCCCGCTCTCCATGTGTCACCAGTAGCTTTGGAAGGTCAGAGCCTTCAGTGAACCTGTGGTGGTGGCAGCTTGGTGAGCGACAAAGACGGAGCTGCCATCAACAGGGAGAAACCACAGTGCTTGACAAGATAGGGCAGCAGAGCCCAGGAGGGGATCATCAGTGTCTGAAAGATGGCATTCTGAGAAACGGCAGCCATGTTGTGTGGTAGCCATGTTCGGGGCAGCCATGTTCGGTGGCAGCCATGTTCAGCGGCAGCCATGTTCCCCAGGAAGCCCAGGGAGCCCAACAGCCATGTCCAGGAGTAAGTGGTGCTCAGGGAACGCTGAGCAGTTCTCTGTGAGCATTTACAAGAGGCCTCCCAGAAACACTAAAGCTAAAGAGGGAGAGTTCTTTGTGGGAAGCTCAAATTAGGCTTAGCACACTCTGCAAGAGCCCAAGAAGTTTTGGTACATAATGTGACTGCTACCCCTTTCAAATCCCAGGGTAGTGTAGCCCTTAGAGCAAGCGGCCTCTGTGAAATAAGAATGGAAGGCACACTAGTATGTTCTGCAGGGGCATTCCCTCACCATCTTCCAGCTTCTGAGTCTCTTTTGGTCACAAATACACAGCGTCAAACTAGCCCATGGAATTACCATAATATTAGGCAGAGGAAATAAGGCATCTAGGAACTGAGTAACTCATATGAAACTGCATGGCTAGAAAGGATGGTATTGAGAGTTGAACTCTGGGTGGTCGACCTGAAGACAAAGATCTGCTGCAGTATATTATGTCAGACTCTTCTCTCTCTTAAATCAAATGAGATAACAGCATTAAGAAAATATGAGGTTTTACACACAGGAAACAAATTGTTGTTAAAAGTATTATTCCTCCCTAGGCTGCGCCTTGAAATTATGGTTACCATGTTTCCAAAAAGAATACATTAATTCCAAAATGTAGATCATTCCCATTAACCTCCTTTTTGTTTCTTTCTATACACACAAACGACGGGGGTATAGGATTAGAAAATCCACTGTACAGGGAAACACAGAATAATTCAATTAATAATTTCAATTTCATTTGGCATTAAAGGTGTTTTAAAAATAGATGTCTTTATTTCAATGAAAGCAAGACCATTAAATGAAAAGAAGTCCCTCTGAAGATTGAGAGCTCAATAGCACTAAATTAGTCAATGGATTTAAAATTACGAAGACTTAATGCCCAGGAAGTATTTTATAGGGTCTTTTATCCAGTGACTTCAGATAGTAGGCCTTGGGAGAAAGGCAGAATTCATTCCAAAGAAGCGTGAGAAGCTAAAACTTTAAAGAAAAAAAAAAGTACTCTTGGAACTGTAAAAAAAAAAAAAGACAGATGACATTGAACAGTCTAATATCATTTTCCAAGCAGAGTGCATTAAAAACAGAAGGGAACAAATTTAAATTAAGCCAATCTAAAAGTTAAGTAAACAGACTTTGTTAGAATTTAGGAAATCTAACTTTCTGTTCTTATTCCTAATGACGTGCGCTGTTAGTTAGACAGGCAAACTTTTTAAAAACAAGTATAATTCTTCTCTCAACAGTTTCCCTTTAATTAACTCTCTGGTCTAATGTCAGCCAATTGTTTTCAAACGGTGATTAACTTCCGCTCCACTGTGTGAGCAGTGACCAAGCTGTGTCTCTACAGCAGCTGCCATTTCATACCTGAGGAGGCAAAGGATATGATTGCCTGCTGGACTGGATAATAACTGGGGGAACATAAAAATGAAAATGTCCTTGAAATCTTCAACAGACAACATTAATAATGATGACTTAGTCACATAGATGACTTTCCCCTTCCATCTCTAATAAAAAACAATGAGAGAACAGGATTATCAATATAATCCTATACATTAAATAAGTTTGCAAACCTAATGTTAAACAACCAAGGTTACACAGGTGACTCTTACTTATACAACAAATAATTCAGTCTAGTTGAGTTACTGGAGAGTCAAGTGGAGAAAAAGATGTTTGCTGGAGATAGCAACTCGCTAATTCATACTATGCACCCCCATTTGTGCAAGCTCTGGGCTAGAAACAGGGATAGAAATGAAGTGGATCTGGATCTTTCCATCAAAGTAACCACACATTCCACCAAAGATCAAGAAACCAGAAACGATCACTCCTCAAAACCAATACAAAATTTTACCCTTAATTCAAGAATCTACGCATTTCGGTAACCATGCAGCTAACCTTTTCTATCTTAGCTTTTCTTGAGTATAAAAAGTGACGTTTTTATATACCCACTCAATTTTAAGGAATTTAAAAAATCACAAAAATTATCCCCCCTGGAGGGGGGCAAGGGCAATATACTTCACCTTAACATTTGTACCCCCATAATATGCTGCAATAAAAAAAAAAATTATCCCCCTAACATTTTTAGTAGAAAGCTTCATAACAAGATATCTTTATTGATTCTTGTGTCTAATAAATTGTTTCTAATCAACACTAACAGATGCAGATGTTAAATTAATTCACCGGTCACCTGGATGTCAATGTGATAGTCCACCTATTATCTGGTAATTTCTATATAGCTGGAGGTAGCCAGATGCTTGATGTTTGATCACTAAAGAATTTGAATGACTGGCTATCTCATAACAGTCAAAATTTGAGGCTCTAGTGGGAGTCTTCAGAAAGAAATGTAGTCTTTGGTTTTAGCCCCATTCTAACTTCCAGAACTTTAAGAAAATATATTTGTGTTGTCTAAGCCACTAAGTTTGTGATAATTTGTTATAGCAGCAATAGGAAATTAACGCAGTAAATTACAAAGCTACTCAACACTCCCATGTATTGTGAGTCTATCAGAACTCTGTGCTCTTGGGGCATCGAAAACACAATGTACAAACAGGAATGGCAGACACACTTGATATATGTATC
Organism: Lepilemur ruficaudatus; assembly: GCA_963574885.1. Classification (NCBI taxonomy): domain Eukaryota; kingdom Metazoa; phylum Chordata; class Mammalia; order Primates; family Lepilemuridae; genus Lepilemur; species Lepilemur ruficaudatus. The sequence continues at coordinate 7,617 of CAUYRT010007961.1, forward strand.
TCCTCTGCTCATGCACATTTTCTGCAGTCCCATGGACTACACTTATAAAACACAAGTTCAAAGAAAAAACTAAAGGCAGCAACAATAGAAAATTAAGCCAAGCATGGGGCCCTCTGAGCATAAGGCCCTGTACAAATGCACAGGTTGCTTGCCTGTGAAACCAGCCCTGCGTAGAAGGAATAGTCTCCAAAAATAAAACAGGTTGGTAGGAGTTGAAAAGAATATAGTACTATAACTGCAGTACTTGCCAGTATTCAAATTTGTTTTTATTACTACAAGTTTTCTTGTCATTCTTCCAAACACACATAATGTGCACACACACATACACACACACACGCACATAGTTTTCAGGTTTGAAGTCCAGAAATATCTATTTTTTAAAGCTCTATAATTGCTTCTGATCATTTTCTGTGTTCAGACACACTGAGAAGCTCTACCATTTTCAAGTTTCATAAAACCAAGGATCAGAAGCTGGAAAGAGGCCAATATCCCTTCCTCTGAAAAGCATTTTCAACAGCCACCCAAATATAGCGTGAAGCCAACATAACCACATACAGTTGGCATGCTGAAGTCTGGATATTTTTTTCTGCATAAGAAATTGAATATTGAGAGTGGGAACTGGTTTGAAAATTAACAAGTATCTAAGAGAAATGGAAAATTATCGTGAAGACTCAGAGAATGGGCAAAGCTATAAACCCGATTTCATGGAGAAACGAAAAGAAAATTTTGGAAAACTTTATGATATCTTCAGGGGAATGCAATAAAAAATGGCCAATAAGGCCAGGGAGTCTAAGAAAAATAAAACAATAAAATAGAAGGACAGTTAGATGAGACACAAAGACAGCAAAGTAAGATGTAAAGGGATATCAAAAAATGTTTCCTATGTTTGCTGGTCATTATTCTGTCTTCTTTTGAAAATTTTCTGTTCATAGCCTTTGCTCATTTATTGATAGGGTTGTTTGATTTTTTATTTTTAATTTTCTTCAGTTCTATACAGATTCTTGTTATCAGCCCTTTATCGGATGTGTAGAATGCAAATATTTTCTCCCATTCTGTAGGTTGCAAACATATAAAAAAGCACTCAATATCTCTAATCATTAGGGAAATGCAAATCAAAACCACAATGAGATCTCACTTAACTCCAGTGAGAATGGCATTTATCAAGAAGTCCCAAAACAGCAAATGCTGGTGTGGATGTGAAGGGACTGGAACATTGCCGGTGGGACTGCAAATTCATACGATCCCTGTGGAAAGCAATTCGGAGATATCTCAAAGAGCCAAAAAATAGAAATACCATTTGATCCAGCAATCCCACTACTAGGCATCTCTCCAAAGGAAAAAAAGAGACATTCTATAATAAAGACATCTGCACTTGAATGTCTATAGCAGCACAATTCACAATTGCAGAGATGTGGAAACAACCCAAGTGCCCATCAGTGCATGAGTGGATTAATAAAATGTGGTATATGTACACCATAGAATACTACTTAACTACAAAGAACAATGGTGAACTAGCACATCTTATATTTTCCTGGGTAGAGCTTGAGCCCATCCTTTGAAGTGAGGTGTCACCAGAATGGAAAAACAAGTACCACATGTACTAGCCATAAAATTGTTACTACCTTATCAACACTAAGGTGCTCACATGGTAGTAATATTCACTGGGTGCCAGTCGGGGTGGGGGTGGGGGTGGGTAAACTCACAGCTAATGGGTGCAGAGCGCACTGTATGGGGGAAGCGCACACTTGCAACCCTGGTTTGGGTGTGGCAAAGGCATTATATGTAACTAAAATGTTTGTACCTCCATAATATTCTGAAATTCAAAAAAAAATGTTTAAAAGGAAACCAATATTATAATAGCTAAACAAAAATATTTGCATATAAAAAGCATAGCTGATAAGAAAATGAAAATGATATGAAAATGCATTAGATGTAAAGACAAAGAATTAAAATCAGCCCAAAAATTATGGATATTTTCAAGAAATTTGGAATCAAAGTAATAACCAAGACATAATTAAAAAATAAGGTGAACTAAGGAAAATAATAAAAAGAGATTCTTTATTACTATTTTTATAACTATTCAGCTAAACTTTTTAAAATTAACATAATCAAGGGGAAAAAAAATCTATGTAAAGGAAGTAAAAAAATAAACATATTAACCACTAAGGAATTAAAACCAAGTGTACACTGCTGTCTCTAAAATTACATAGCATAAAAATAACAAAATGATACACATAAAGTTTCCAGGGAAATAGAACAGTGACCTACTAAGTAGGCCTGGTCAAAATGTCATTCACTTTTGAAAACAGCAGAAGGATATCCTCAGATATACAAGATCTCAAAAATATAACCTCTCTGTGCCCTTCTTGAAAATATCTTCTACAACATACAAAAGATATCAAATGTTCACCAAAAGCAAAAGTTAAGTAAGGCGAAAGTTAGGTTATAAAGATATAAATGATGTACCCTAAGAATAGATTAACAAAGGTAAATTTAAATAACTCTTGTTAGTTGGAATAAAAGTTTGAATACAACTGTCAAAAATAATCATTGTAAGAAGAGATTATGAAAGGTAGCATATATTTAGTGAAGAATGGTTATCTGGGTTGCGCCACTCAGATTGTATTGGCATTAGTGAGGACTATAGCTTTCAACTACAGGAGAAGAGAAAACTAAAGGAAATAGCCACATTTTATGAGGCTAACAAAATACAAAACAAGATGAAAGAATTAAGATAAAATATTTGAGTGTGATACAAAAAGCTTAAATTCTTCTATTAAATACAAAGATTCTCAAGTTAGATTAAGAGACATAATATATTTATATATATTATGCTTCCAAGAGGCCTATCTAAAATAAAATGGCATTAAAATGTTTTGAGGGATTTCTTAAATTGGGAACAAACTGCCTAAAACCACAGATTTAAAAGGGTCAAGAACTGACTGTCTACATTAACATGACTTTACTATTCCAGTAAATTCTTGCCCAGGAAAATAAAGTTTCAAATAACATTACTATTTGCTTTATGAACCCCTTACAAATCCATTTACCCAAACAATAAACTGCTCAACTTGACTCCTCTTCCGGCATTAGGGTAAATAGCCCCCTTCTCAGGAAAACAGATTTCTAAAGTGAGCAGATTTCTTCATTATAAAACAAATGTTCATTTATCAAGACCCACTTTGAAATCCTTTTTATGTCCACCACTCCTAAACTAACATCAAAAACTTTGCACAATCCTTCTCCGACCCCTGTATTTAAAGCTTTGCCTTAAACCAAACCCCAAAACTCCCTAAATATCCACCTAAATGTGGTATTCTTCCTTATTGCAATAAGTATTAATAATAAACTCCTCTGTGCCTGAACAATGTATTTCAAGGTATTTTCTTCAGAGTTGGCAGTCAACAAAATAAACTCAAAAAAAAGCTATCATCCATTTTCAGATAAACTAAATGATAATTTGTAGACTAAGCTGGATGTTATGTTCATAAAAAGATAAAATTCATGACAAAGATACAACAGTCATAAATCCTTAAGTGCTAAATAACATAGTGTCAAACAAATAAAATTCAAACTGTTAAAAATGTGGGAAGAAATTGATAGAAACAAAATTGCAATGGAAGAACTTAACATTTAACAGATCAAGTAGTCAAAAAAAAAAGGAAGACAAATAACAAATGCAAATAAAAAGAAAAAGTAAGAATGATAATTTCAGACAAAATCAATTTTAAGGCAAAAAGCAATAAACTGATAAGTACCATTTCTTATTGAGAATTAGAATAATCCAATTAATAATTTTAAATCCATAACCATAAATGAAATTCTGTAGACTACAAAGGAAAATACCTTCCCAAGTGTATTTGGAACAATAATTTTTTTAAAAAAACTGATAGTATATTACTCCATAATGGTGAAATTTCAAATTCCTAAAGCAAATGCTATTCAAGCCACAGTTGCTGGTCACAGTGCCAGAGACCAAGAATTTAATAACTTATTTTAACTAATCAAAATTAAAATGTAAAACATCTGTGTAAAGAGAAAATTTAAACAACCATTACATTTCATGGAGAAAAACATTAAAATAAGAGAGGTATTTATCGAAGCTTATGTCTTGTAGCCAAAGCTATTTTCATCCTAATAATAGCTGACAATTTTTCAGGAAAGTTGATTCTATGGTTTGACTGTGTCCCCCAAAAAGCATGTGTTTAGAAACTTAACCCCTAGTGTAACAGTACTGTGATGTGGGGAATAACGGGAGGTGTTTTGGTCATGAGGTCTCCACTCTCATGAATACACTAGTGCCAATTATAAAAGGGCTTAGGCTGCAAGTTAGATCTCTTACTCTCTCGTGCTCTCTTGTCCTTCTTCCTCTGCCACGGGATTGTCACAAAAAGAAGGCTCACGTCAGATGCCAGCACCTTGATATTAGACTTCCCAGCCACCAGAACTGTGAGAAATAAATTTCTTTTCTTTATAAATTACCCAGTCTGGGGTATTCTGTTATAGCAGCATAAGATGGTCTTTTTTAAGAAATGAGTTAAGCACATTATAGGCATTTTCTTATCTAATAGTAACATCTCTTTGAAGAGAGGATATCATTATTGTCTTTGGTTTATACATGCAGACAGTAAACAGCTTGGAAAGCCAAAGCCAGGAGATAGGACAAAGATGGCCGACTAGGAACAGGTAGTGTGTGTTTCCTCCACAGAGCGGAAGTAGACTAGTAAGCAGATTCTCACATTTCAAACGGATCATCTGAAAGAGAATGCTAGGATTCACCAGGGAAGCAATGGGCAGCACCAAAAGTGGGTAAGGAGAGGGTTCAGGACAACTTGGCTGGCCAGGGACTGGTTAAGAGCTGGGAGAAGCTCCAGGATATGGGGCAAAAGTAAGAGAGAAGCCCCCAGGGCTCCACACTCTGAGAGAAGCTTTTACAATCTTGGCCACAACAGAACCCCTGACCCACACAGCCAAATATAGGGAGCTACCTGGAGACTGCTCTAGAAAGGGAACCCACATGGAATCCCATAGGCATCCAAGCCTAGAGCAGCTTGAGCTGGGCATGATTGTGGGTGCCTAGATACTGGGGATCTGCAGGCACACCTACAGCCAATTATACACAGGTAACATAATTCAACTGTAGCACCTACATCTATAAAAAGAGGGAAAAAAGAAAATATAATCTAGTAAAATAAAATTGTTTTTTATATTCAGTAATCTATCAACGTACGATATCACATAGATCAAAATTTTAAAAACCATTTATATAATCATTGCAATAGATGTCCCCAAAAATGCACTAAATAAAATTCAACATTCACACCTGATTTTAAAAATTTAAAGCAACTTCATAAACTAGAAACTAGTTCTTCATGAACTAGAAATAGCATTCTTTGTTAACATTATTAGAACATATTATTTACCTAAAGCCAAGAGCAACATCATCCTTAAAAGTTGCTACAGACTGAATGTTTATGTCCCTTCAAAATGTGTATGCTGAAATCCTAGTCCCCATGCGATTGCATTTGGAGGTGAGACCTTCTAGAGGTGATTAGGTTATGGAGGTAGAACCCTCATCAGTGGAATTAGTGCCTTCATAAAAGAAATCCCAGAAAGTTCCTTTGCCTCTTCCATCATATGAGGACACAGCAAAAAAAAAAAAAAAAAAAAAAAAGGCCATTTCTGAAACAAGAAGCAAGACTTCACCCAACACCAAATCTGCTAAGACCTTCATTTTGGACTTTTCAACCTCCAGAACTATGAAAAATAAATTTCTGCTGTTTACAAGCCACACAGTCTATGGTAGTTTGTTTTAACAGCCCAAATGAACTAAGACAAAAGTGAAACCTAAGAGAAGTATTTCCCAAAGTGTATTTCATAAAAAGCTTTTATAGAAAACATCAAAGATTCTGCACTCGTATAAGATTGGAAATTTTCAGTGCCGTACACCCTCCTTCTGCATGTCACAATATATATGAGCATATTTAAGGCCCTGGGAATTCTAGCAGTTAAAGAAAAATCAACTTTATTTAGCCCTGTGTTTCCCTAACTACTTGACCATAAATCACTTTTCACAAATATCTTCCATTAATGCTTTCCTGGGCACTTTATGAAAGGCATTCCTATTCAACTAAGAAGCCAAACAAAGATACCTATAATTATTAATATCACATTTAACAGTATTCTAGATCTCTGGCCCACAAAATGAAATATAACCGAAATGAGTTAGGCTGTACAACATGCTTACTCTTGTTAACCATGCACATAAAAATGACCAGAAGAAAATACACCAGTGTGATAATAATGGTTATCTCTGTGGGTTCAAATGACAGCAGATTTTATTTTTATTATTATTATTATTTTATTTTTCCCTTTATATTTTCTGCGCTCTCTACAAAAAGCATGTATTATTTTATAATAAATATGGTGAGGCTCTTTGCCCAAAGTATATAGGCAGAGAGTTTTCCCAAAACAAATCCTGAGAATCAAAAATAGATATCGTCCATAAAATCCTGACAAAGCCAATGTTAAGTACATCTGAGGCTCTCAACCAAAACCTGTTCAACTGATCTTTTATTCTAAGCTTATTTTGTTTTCAAAAATGAGGAGAAAGAATTATACTATCAGCAAAGAGACTTACAAATAATAGAAGAAAAAATCTGACACAAATAATCAAGAACTAATCCAAGTAGCAAAATACAGTAAAGTCAGCTGAAAAAGATCTGATATATTAGCAAAGAACAAATAGAGATTAGTTAAATGATTTGAAATTTCAAAAAAAAGAAGAAAACACAAAAACATAATATCAGAGAAGAGAAAAACCCAAAAATGTGCCAAATTTGATGCCTGATAAGTTTCTGTCCTCATTCGCTTTTTTTTTTTCCTTCCGAAAATTTTATTGGGGGAACACTACAAAGCATTTGCAGTACAATGCTTACAGTCACAATTTGTAGTGAGCTGATTCCCCAAAATATACTACCGCTCAAGTTGACTTATCTTGTTACATTTAACTACAATCTCACTAAGTATAATTTTCTCCCTTCTCACCCTGATCTCTGTTGCCTCTCTCTCCTTTTTTTTACTTTTTTCTATTTGGGATCCAGGTTTCTAACGAAATGTTTA
>CAUYRT010007962.1:0-32683 GCA_963574885.1 Lepilemur ruficaudatus
CTTTGCCGTGCTCCTTCACACCCGGCCCACACAGATGTAACTAAGAAACATGTAGGCGGGATGCTGGGGAGTTATGCTGGCCAAAAAAGCGTAAACTTGGCTGTGGCTTGGTCCAGAGTGAACTAACCCACAGCAGATGCAGACAGACTTATTAATTCATAATAACAATCATAAAAATAATAGCTAGCTGTGTTAGTGTAAAAGCCACAGTCTGCCAGATACTGTGTTAAGCACATTGTATCCATACATCCTTGGTTTCTCTCAATAACCCTAGGAGGCTGCACTTTATTTCCATTTTGTAGATAAGGAAACTGAGGCATAGACCACCTACACAACTAGGGAGTATGGCTTTGTATTCAACTCAAATATTGTGGCCTCTCAGCCCATATTTCTAACCCTCTGCTTGGTCACACACCCCTTTTTTTAAGTATGCACTACCCCTTTTTTTCACATTCCCCCCCTTTTGAATATTTGTATAAGTATGAGTATATTTTTTCACCATAATCCAGTAAGGTAGGCTTTATTTTCCCCATGTTTGCATGTACATGCAGGAATCAAAGAAGACGTGATTTTAGGTAAATTAGCCTACTGTCTATTGTATTCGGTAGGGTGCAAATCAAATCACTCGTAAGTCTAAATATTAACAAGATGGTTTAAACAATTTTAAGAATAAAAATAAAATGGTATGTCTTCATTTTATTTCTTGAAGCTGGATTGAAGTCTTGTTGAATATTATACGTGAAACAGCAGGGTTTACAGCACTAGAACATGGAAATGATAAAGAGAAACACAAAGTCCTGTAGTAAACTGCTCAAATTAGTTTACATTAACTACTTGGGTTTATATATGTCAGGATTATTCTAGGACCAAAAAAAACAATAATTGAAATGAACCTTTATTTCCAGGAGCATACCATTATGTCATTAAATAATACAGATAGATGACGATCAACACTTACATCCAAATCAATCAATCAATCTATCTATCCAGAGATAGAAGACAAGAAAAGTGGAATTTATACAAAAAGAATAGTAATAGCTAATGGGGAGTCTGTAGTAGCATTTAATCCATGATAATTTTATCAAAAAGCAATTGTTAAAACATTCATCATATATAAGACCCTTTGCTAGGTGATATAATTAATACAAGATAAAAATTTTTAAATGCCTTATCTTGAAGAGTTTCCACTCAAGAAAGAACTTCTATAAGAAATGGCTAGAAAAATAGAAGTGCTAGAAGCAGGATCACTGATTCTGCACAAAAATGTAGGAACACCAAATGATACCACAATTTAAAGAAGGTGATTTTAGTTCTGGAAGAATTCTTGGATGAAGAAAGATGAACTGAATCTTGAAGACAATTATGGGCACAAGGTGGAATGCCAATGCCAGAGAAAGGCCCTGTGCAAAGGTACAGAAATGCCAAGTGCTCTTGAAGAGCTGGCAATAAGGTATGGCATGGCGGAATCATGAGATGACAGTACCAACGAATGTTACAAAAATAGGCTAAAGGATGCCAGATGAGAGTGAGAGGGTAGAAATGCCAAGAGAGGAGGTTTATTGGCATCAAATAAGTGATAGGGAGTCAACATAGATTCTGGAGTAGGCAGTATATGTAATACCCCACAGAAGGTTGTCGGAGACATAGTGGAAGTTTTGTAAAGAAGCCTTTCTTGGAAGGAAAGGTTTGAATGAAACAAAATAAGGTATTGAATCCAATAAGGCCATGATTTCAGGTCTCAGGTGGACCTTCAGGGGCTTGTCAGGCCCAGCTGAGCCCGACTTTACCACGACTGAGCAAAGTCTGCAAGAATTTCTTCATTGACTATAGCATGCCTGATGTCTGTGAAGATGGCACTGGCCCTCAGAGAAGATAAAACTGCTATGCAATTTCGTTGCCAGTTCTCACAGTTTGAAAAACCATACTATGATTTTATAGACGTGGAAAGTAAGGTTCTGAAAGTGATTTAGGTCATGAAGCTAGAAAATAGTGCAAGTAAGACTCAAATGCAGGGATGTCTGAATCCATTTCCATACCCTCAGGATGGTTATATTCCACATGAGAAGACAGCAGTCATAATTCTTTCTCTCTTCCTTCCCCATATAAATATCTTCTTAGTGCTTTTCCATTTAAAAATTACGTACCAGCACTCATACATTGGTAGATGACAAAATGAATTCTCATCCTCCCCATTTTCCTGTGCCCTCTCTCCTCTTCTCTATTTGCATTGGCATGAGAACTTCTAGTTCCACTAAATGAGTCATTTGGGACAAAAAAATTAATTTATTTGAGCAGATGTATATAAACGTTGCTCAGAATAGAATCACAAAACAGCCCGGTATTTACATAAGGTCCCTATAATTGACGACCTTTTATAGTTTTGTGTGAAGAATCCAAGGCGCTGACTAAGAAGCTACATGGGAAATATCAACACGATTAGAAATACAGGCTCATCTCTTGAATTCCAATTCTGGGGTGTGACGCGCAGTGAACCTAGGGGAGAAAAATAGCCACAGAATTCCTTGGAGAATTCTGGTGACATTCGTCACCCTGTGTGAGGCAAAATCCACTCATATCAGACTTGGCGAGTGTCACAATTGTAGCATTCAACATTGTTAATTACAAATATTTATTTTCACTATTTTGCCAATAGTATAAAAATGTCTAATTTTTTAGGACAGAACTGAGCACTTGTCTTAAGTTTGTCTTCAATGGCACCATTCTATTTATATTAAAACTAATCATCTCTACTGTGTGACATTTTCAAACTTCTAACTGTAGATTTTTTGCGCTAAATGAAGAATACTCTGTTTCAAAAAGCTTATGGCTAAGTATAACTCTTATTTTATGGATCAAAGGCTTTCCCTCAAGATTAAGACCTTTCATTTTGCAAGATTGCAGATTCTGTATTTCTCTACCAAATGCGGGAAGAAAAGGCATGATTTGGACTTACAATCCTTGAAAGCAGTGAGTGGAGTTTTCCAGGAGAAAAAGAAACATGCCAGGTAAAAATACCACAAATTTCTCCAAACACAGATGAGTCCCCTAAGCAAATAAAACTACCTGAAAAAAAATCATTTCAAACAGGCGTTAACAATCTGTAACTTAAATGTGTATATCATTACAGATGGCACAAATTTTGAAGAATTAAGAGTTGGAAATACAATCTCTTTCCTCAGAGAGTTAAAGTCTAAATGGACAAGAAAAGCTAACAGTAATAATAACTAATAATAATAAAAAGCAATGGAGAATAAAGAAAAAAAGGTCGAGAAAGAGCAAATTCTCTGGGGAAGCCTCAAATAAGACAATTTTCAATAGAAAAAGATGGGAATCTGGCAAGTTTTTATCAGTCCATTCCCGATAAGAATTTGATGAAAAGTCAGAGGAATGAATCTGTTTATTGCCAGGAGTGACAACAAAGCAAACTCAATGACTAATAAACGTGAGCCTGTCTAAAGGTTCACAAATGAGTCCCCCAAAACAATAATGATGATGCTTGTCTAATAAATTGAAGCAGATATTCACCCATATACCTATTAATCCTTCAATGGGCTATTGAGTGCCTCCTTTGCAAGGCAAGGACCTACCCTTAGGAATATTAAAATGAGGAAGCAGCCTGGAGACAAAGACAGGGCCTGGCCCTCAAGGAGCTGCAGTTTAGGGGGTGAGACAGAAAAGATGCTCCCAGATTAGTAGAGCACGCCAGTTCTCTGCTAGAACACAGGGCATCGTGAGAACACAGAAGAGGAGCACGATCTACTATAAATAGCCCCACTCAAGCTCAGAGGCCAATCCCACAGGGTGTGGAGCATCCACTGTTGCTCTTATAGGAGCGTGAACGTTATTAACTATTAGTGGAAGAGTAGTGAAAAGAAAATCTTACCAGATTTTCTACACCGAGAGAAAAACCACAGAATGAAACGAAAGTGGTATGTGAGTACAGGTAGACACTAAGTCTCCTCATTTTTAAAAATGTTTGTATCATTTATTTATTAATACAAAGTTATATATGTTCATTATAGATTATTGCAAAGGAATTAAAAATAAAAATAAAACTCACTTCTAATTCAGCCACTTCCCCATTCACTGCTGATACTGTGCATTTTCTCTGTGCAATCTTTTCTAAAACATTGCTAATATTTACCTCTGTACTTCTAAGCCTGTACTGTTAAATAGTCTTAGAAAGCCTTCTTGTATTTCCTAAGCTGACCCAAATATTTTTCCACATTTCCTCTTGGAATAAACAGGTGATTTCTCAAGCCTGTGTGTGGGATGCCAGTGCTTCCAGAATGAACGGCGTGCCGAGTAATCCTAGAGACAACCTAGTTGATAAATCAGAATACATTTGTTTTTACCATCCTGTTATGCACTATCTTATCAATGAATGCTTTCTCTCTCCACATAGACGGTAGCGTCTGTGTGGGCTGGGATCATCTGGGAGAGTATTTGCATCTTCTATGACTCTAGTACAGTGCTAGGCATATGGTGTCAAAAAAATACTTGATAGATCGATCTGTCAGGTCTCAGACTTGGGTAAGAATTTAATCACACACCCTTGGCCTCATATACTCAGAGTTGGGTACTCAGTTTAACTGGCCTTAGATAAATAGGGACTTGAGGCAAAGCCACCTGGACCTTCACCCATGAAATTCTGGGACTTGCATGTTGTAAACCTTTTAGACTCTTTCAGTGTTAGAACCGTAAATTACCTAGTTCTTCTTAACACCAATTACCATTATTTGATCCCTGAAACACTTGCATTCATTGACCTGGAACTTCAGTGAGCTCATATCTGAACCTGAGTTATTATCCGTCTTTTTTTAATTTTTTTTTTCAATTTTCCAAAGAGAAAGTACCCTGAGGGTGGCCTTCTTCTGAGGTGACAGTATGATGTAATGACACGCAGGTCACAATGTCATGAGCCATTGTCCAGAAAGTGATAACCTTCGTGTCCACCAATCCATCCTTGAATGCTGAGGTTGGATGCAATCTGGCCAAGTGGAAAGTGGCCAGCCAGGCTCAGATACTTGCCCCTGACTATCTGCACTAAACTATTTTAAGCAACCTGGGCAGCAAAAATAATCACAAAGCAGCAGTCAGGACTCCATGTGATGCTCTCCTACAGAACCATTTCCTGTGGCTGTTAGAATTTGCTCAGTATCTTCTTCAATTTGCTGCTTTAAAAAAAAAAAATAGCAGCTCCTTTTTTTTCCCCCTCTTCCCCTCTTCCCCTCCCTTAGGGCCTCAGCTTGTGTCTGCACATAAGTCCCAGGGTCTTGGGTGTCAAATGTCAGGCCTTGTACTGAGCTGTCAAAGAGAAGAATGGGCTGAGATGATTGATGACTGGGAGGCCTGAAACCCAAACCTCCACTGCAAATGCTTCTTTTACAAAAAAGCTGGGGCTACCCACAGCGCCTATATTCAAGGTCACTTCGCATGCCATTACACCCACCGCTTTAGGCTCCCAACAAGTCAGGCCATTCACACTGGGCTGACTTGTCTCCTCAGCCTGGTTCACCCCCTCTCTCTCCACCCCTCCTCAGCTCCCCTCACCAACCCATGGACAAATGTTGGAATACTTAATCCCAATCAAATAAAAAAGATGAACAAAAAGATATGTGTGTGTGTGTGTGTTTGTTTTTTTTCCCATCTTGTTTTGTTTTGTCCTGTTTTTCTCCAGGCTACATTTGCTCTGAGAAGCCACGGACTGGAGCTTTCTGGAGCACAAGTCAGATGACAAGATTATTAATGGGAGCAGGGCAATGTCATATCTGATTTCATGCATATTCATGAAGAGAGCCACACAGCTGGGACCATGTACTGTGGAGAGGGAAAATAAAGCGTGCTCTACCCCCACCCCAGGCATGAAGAATGTCATTGTGGAGATGAGGAGCCTGATTGGAAAAGTTTTAAGTGATTGTATCCTTTATTTTGAAAGGAGGGGGAAAGAATTTGCAAGAACAACAACAACAAAACAAGCTTTGGCTACTCTGGCCAAACTCAATAATGACTTACATAAACCCTCACACTTAAGATCACCTACCTAGAAGCTCTCCCGATTGAACTATGCAAGAGACAACCTTTGCAAACTTTTGTCAACAAAAGAAGCAAATGTGTTGAGACCAAAAAAAAGGAGAAAGAAAAGTAAAAAAAAAAAAAAAAAAGACAATTTCTTGTGGCAGTTAAAACATGGAATAGTCTCCTAATAAAAGATAAACTATGATTAGTAATGAATTAAACAATCTAAAATTATAAGTGGGATACATCTTAGTTGGTTACTAAGACCAGGATCAAATGTCTTTTCAGATCCAATAAAATAATTGCCAGGAAATTCTCTGAAATGTTAACTCTATAGCCCAGACATGCAAAGAAGCTGCTGCCTGCTCCGTAGTACTGTCTTTCTGGAAGTTCCACATGGTAGTATAGAACCTGCTGATTACAGCTAACAGACTGACCAGAGAAAAAAGTTACTCACAAAAGTGTGATGTGCACCTAAGTGGAAAGAAAATAAGGTCCTTCAGAAGCACCAGTAAGAGAACAAGTGTGGGGAAGACTCCTTTTGGCCACCCACCTGGGCCCAGCCAGCCACAGGGAGCAGGGACCAGTGAGAAGAGGCCAAACAACAGATGTCCCCAAACATTTCCCTCTTTCATATTTATGTATTCATTCATTCATGCATCTACACATTCATTTTACTCTGCAAATCAATCACCTCCAAAGTTCCTAACATGCTCTCTTTATAGTAAAGGACTTTCCTGCAGTTTCATCCCAAATTGTCAATGGTTGGATTTAACAAGACAGTTCTCCAAAAGAGGACCAGGGGACCAACCCACCACAGAGTGGGGCAGACACGCTCTGAATGTTGTTTTCCTTCCTCTCCTCAATCAGGACACAATCAAAGTATGTGTTGGTCTTAAAAGCTCTCTCATTTCTTTTAAGAAGTTTATGGAATAGGCCATACTGGATAGGCTTATAGATTAGACTAAAAAGTTTAATGGCATTTAAACAACATTTATAATTGTCCAGCCATATACCAAAGAATTAATTTAAAATATGCAATAACATTGCAGAATGTTATTTATGGCTATGTTACCCATTTTAGCATAGAAAATAAATAAAATAAAAAATAAACTTAATATCAATCCATAGACAAATGATTAAGTGAATTAAGGTCCATCAGCTAAAACCATAAAGTGATATTTTCATATTCTGACCAATTTTGACAGTAAGCAAGACATTCTATTGTAGGACTATTTTAGGACTATTTTTCTTAGAATTATGTAAATAGTTACTATATTAAAATTTTTGAGTAAATATCAGTCATTGGCATAATGGGACTCACACTGTATATTTATGTTATTTAATATGGAGAAGAAATAATAAAGGTTTCTATTCACTTAATATCTCCCATATAGTGATAAAACAGGTGATAGTAACCTGAGTCGATAAGCCATTCCCTCCCACACCTCCAGGTTTCCAGTTAACTCCATCTGGGAAATATTGTGTGAGAGGAAGGGGAAGTAAAACAAGTGGCAATTATTAATTTGTGGCTTTTTAGAACTTCGTAACCAGCTCTTAGCAGTGTGAGAGCATCATAGAACAAGACAACATGATTTTCAATTTTTGTGGGCTTACAAAGTGACTTCTTCTCTCCATTTTCTTACTCTAGCCACATGTCAAATGTATAAGTCCCTTTCAAGCAAGAAAGTGAGTCTCAGGGACCCAAATTTCAGTAAACCCAAGTTCAAAGTAAGGAGTTTTGTATGGGTAATAGTTGTTTTTTTTTTTTTCCTTTTAACTTTATTGCAGCTATGGGTAGTATAGTTAGTTAAATTGAATTAAATGATTTCTGTTAAATCCTTATTAGTAAATATTAAATATTTTTAATAGAATACTAGTAACACATTAGATCTTATAGAATGCTAATAATACATTAGGTTTAACATGAAATATATTAAATGTAAATATTTATGTCTAATGATGATGGGGAAATCATGGGAGAAATATGTTGTGGAAAAATCCCTTCTTCCACCCCATTTTTCTCTCTCTTATCATTTTTTTTTTGATGAAAAAAGAGCACCAAAAATATCCATATAGACACAGATTATATATGCATAATCTCTCTATGCATTGCCAAAAGCCTTGGAATAACTGAAAAGGAGAAAAGAAAGAGAAATTCAAGGGAGGTCTAACACCCCGCTGCCTGTTGTTGGCTCTGCCCTGAGGGTGTCCCTGGTGTAGAAGGGCCTCTGGGAAGGGTCCCTCAGGAGGCAGGCTTTGGAGACTGTGCGAAGCTTCAGGTCGTGGCTGTGGACAAGGACTCAGGAGCCAGCTTATAGGGGAATTTGGGGTAAAGCCAGGATCCAACTCGGCTATGCCTGCAGGCAAGGGCAGCCAGAAGCTCAGGAGATACAGAGAATGAACAAGAATATTTGTATGCCAGGGTCAGCAGAAGCAGGCGGGAGTTCTGCATGGTGGTAGACAGAGAAATACTGAGGATGCTCAGGCAGAGCAAACTGGACACCAACAGTGAATGCCAAGTTGGCATCACCAAGGGAGAGGCTGGAAAATGAAGGCAGCCCGTGGCCACGTAGGGAGCCTCTGAGCTGCAGTTCTTCACCTTGGCTGCATAGGAAAAACACCTGGGAAGTTTCTAAAACATTCCCCACTGAGGGTCCACCCCAGTCTAATTAAATCAGAAACTTAAGAGTTCAGAAGCCAAGAATGGATGTTTTGTTAATAAAAGTTTGCAGACTTAAATTTGGGGCTAGACTCAAGCCAAGGTGCTGAGTGAGCGTGAGCACGTGGCTGATATAACCAAAGAGAAGGGTTACAGTTAGCACGGAGCTGGAGGTCACTCATATGACGGGGGCAGAAGAGGCTGGATGGAGGTCTGGTCCATTGGCTCAGGTTTATGTTGTCCCTGGTCTGCAACCTAAATTCCCCAGCCTGGGAGCGAAGTTGCAACTATGCCTCTCATTGAACTTTCTTCCATTGGCGTCTTTGCTCCTCAGAATTACCATAGGAGGCAGACAGTTCCTATGGGTCCTCTAGCTACCTGTTGCATGAGGGGAGGAGGCAGGACTAGAACTTGAATGCAGATGTGTCTGAGTGCTAAACCCACTGTTGTAGCCACTAAGCTATCCAGGACTGCTGGATTATAGAGGTGAGGGTTGACTAGCTAATACCAAGGTGGTACAATTGACCTTATAAATTTCTTGAAGGCAGATCAATCAGTTATCTCTTTTATACTTTCACAGTGGCAATAGTCTTCAGCAATAAATGTCTGCTTATCCTTGTGAAGCTAGTAACTGCTCTATTTTGTGGCTCATTCACATCTCAAGGAGGGGTTAAAAAACTAAGCTACTTAAAAATACAATAAAATTGGAGTTGCAAATTATTTCCAAAACACAAACTATTAATAATCTCATTTAAATATGTAATAGCAATGACTTTTCTTGACAAGAAAAAGTGACTCAAAATTCAGACCCTCAATCTTAGGATTTTTGTGGAGATTTGTTGGCATGTTTGTTTCAGGAATGGCTTTGTGATGAGTGGTTCACTTCAGATACAAGTGAGATATTATCCATTACTTATATTTATGCAGATCCAGTGTGAACTGTAAAAATTTCTATGACACACCTAAGTTTCTCAGGTCCTCAGATTCCTCTGTGCGCTGCATATGAAGATTTAATAAAGCCTAGATGCTAGAAATCAATCACTCATAAATTGATACAATCTTTGAGGGGCAGAGCAAAACAAAAGCATGTAGTATCATAACTGTAGTGTTTATAGTGGATAAACAACAGTCTCCCTATCCCACTATGGATATGTTAAAAAAAACAATCTGCCCCTTATATAGGTTAGTAAACTAGGATGCAGAGATGTTTACTAACTTTCACATAAACAGTAAGTGATAGAGCTAGAATTCTAATCCAGGCTTATCTGAATCCAATGTGCAATACTGCCTCTTTGTCATTAGGGGAATTTTAACTTTCTTTAAGTAAGCAAATGTCTTATCCAAACAAACAAAACTGAGTTTATAGTTTCTGCCTGAAAATTTATATTCTCTTTTGCTTCCTTCATATCATTATGGCTTAAATATATATTATGTTTAGAAGGGTGTAGGAGAGACCTTTTTATTTATTCCTGCCTGCCTTCTTAGTGATGGAACCGACTGTTATCTGGACACGTGGTCATCCTATATGAAGACTACATATCCCAGCCTTCCTTGTATCCATGTGTGGCCATGCGATTAATTTCCAGACAGTGAAATGTACATCTCCTTGTGGTATTTCCATGGTGACTAATGGTTTTGAGCATATTTTCATGTGTGGTTAGCCATTCTTATATTGTCCTTAGTGAAGTGTGTTCAAGTATTTTGCCCATTTCTAATTAAATTGTCATATTATTATTGAGTTGTAAAAGTTTTTGTACGGTCTGTACATGAGTCTTTTGTCTCAGATATGTGTTGTGAATCTTTTCTCCAAGTTTGTGACTTGCCTTTTCATTTTTGTTAGGATAACTTTTTATATGCCATAAATTTCATTAATTGCAATTGTACAACTCAATTGTTTTTAGTGAATTTGTATTATACATATGACACATGCTGCTTTAATTCTCACTTTTCAATCTGAAAGCCTTTAGTTTTCTACATTTTTTGCCTCATTGAATGGCTAGAATTTAGTATAATGTTGAATAGAAGGTATAAGAATGAACAGTGCTAATTTTAGAGAGAAAATTTTTAATCTTACTTCAAAACTGTGACAGATGTCCTTTATGAGGTTGAGGAAATCTCCTCTATTTTTTTTTGTCCAGTGATCAGTTGGTGGTCATTTGGCTGATTCCACATCTTTGCAACTGTGAGTTGTGCTGTGATAAACATTCAAGTGCAAGTGTCTTTTTGATCAAATGACTTCTTTTCCTTTGGGCAAATATCCAGTAGTGGGATTGCTGGATCAAATGGTAGGTAGATTTTTAGTTCTCTGAGGAATCTCCATATTGTTTTCCATAGAGGTTGCACTAATTTGAAGTCCCACTAACAGCGTACATGTGTTCTTTTCTTTCTGTATCCATGCCAGCATCTATTGTTTTGGACTTTTTAATAAAGGCCATTCTGACTGGGGTAAAGTGATATCTCATTGTGGTTTTAACTTTCATTTTACTGATGATTAGTGATGAGCATTTTTTCATATGTTTATTGGCCATTTGTCTATCTTCTTTTGAAAAGCTTCTGTTCGTGTCTTTTGACCACTTTTTAATGGATTATTTGATTTTTTTCTTGCTGATTTGATTGAGTTCTTTGTAGATTGTGGTTATTATTCCTTTATTAGATGTATAGCTTGAAAATATTTTCTCCCATTCTGTATGTTGTCTATTTGGTCTGTTAATTATTTCTTTAGCTGTGTAGAAGCTTTTTAATCTAATCAAGTCCCATTTATTTTTGTTGTTGCTGTGGTTGCCTTTGGAGTCTTCTTCATAAATTCTTTGCCTAGGCTGATATCTAGAAGAGTTTTTCCAACATTTTCTTGTAGAATTCTTATGTTTTCATGCCTTACATTTAAGTCTTTTATCCATTTTGAATTAATTTTTGTAAGTGGTGAGAGTTATGGATTCTGTTTCATTCTTCTGCATGTGGCTATCCAGTTCTCCCAGCACCATTTACTGCATAGGGATTCTTTCTCCAGTGTATATTATTGTCTGCTTTGTCAAAGATCAGTTGCTTGTAAGTGGATTTTATATTTGGGTTTTCTGCTCCGTCCCATTGGTCGATGTTTCTATTTTTGGCCAACACCATGCTGATTTATTTACTAGAGCCTTGTAGTATAGTTTGAAGTCTGGTAACGTGATGCCTCCTGATTTGTTCCTTTTGCTTAATATTGCTTCGGCTATTCGGGCTCTTTTCTGCTTCCATGCAAAGTGTATAATTATTTTTTTCTAGATCTGTGAAATACGGTGCTGACATTTTGATGGGGATTGCATTGTTTTTTATAGGCAGCACATAGTAGGGTCTTGCTTTATTAATCCACTGTGGCAATTTTTTTGCCTTTTTTAAAAATTTGGGGCATTTAATCCATTAACATTTAATGTAATCTTTAATATAGTCAGATAGAGATCCACTGTTTTATTATTTTCCTCTTTATTTTATCTGTTTTGTTTTGTTCTTTTCTTTTTTTCAAATTATTAGAGGATATTCAAAATATTTTATTTTAATATATTTATGGGCTATTTGTTTACATCTCCTTGTATTGTTTTTAGCAGTTGCTCTAGAGATTTCAATATACATATTTAACCTTTTACAGTTAATATTGTACTACTTTGTGTAAAATGTAAATCTTTACAACCGTATCAGGTCCTTTCCCTACCACACTGATCTTCATATTATACTTGTCATATGCACT
Organism: Lepilemur ruficaudatus; assembly: GCA_963574885.1. Classification (NCBI taxonomy): domain Eukaryota; kingdom Metazoa; phylum Chordata; class Mammalia; order Primates; family Lepilemuridae; genus Lepilemur; species Lepilemur ruficaudatus. The sequence continues at coordinate 12,402 of CAUYRT010007962.1, forward strand.
ACATCTGCATACATCAAAAACCTCACCAGACAATATTATAATTGTTGTTCTAACAGTCATACATATTTTTTGCTTAAGAAGTAAAAGTAATCTTTTATCTATACCCTGCTATTTACCATTTCTGTTGCTTTTTTTAATTCTTAAATATTCAAGTTTTTGTCTGCATTTTTTCCTTTCAGTGTGAAGGAATTCCTTTAGCGTATCTTGTAAAGCAGGTCTGCTGGGTATACATTTTCATAGTTTTCTTTTGTCTGAAAATTTCTTTACTTCACCTTCATTTCTGAAGAATATTTTTACTATAATTAGAATTATGAGTTGACAATTCTTTCTTTCAGCACTTCAAAGATATTTAAATAGAAATCCACTATCATTCACATCTTTCTTCCCTTACATATAATTGTTATTTCTTTCTACTTGCTGTTAAAATTTTTTTATATATATTTGGTTTTGAGCTTATTGTAATACATTTAAGCATGATTTTCTTTAAAGTTATTCAGGTTGGAATTTGCTGATATTTAATCTGTAAATATGTCTTTCACAGAATTGGATAAGTTTTTGACCATTATGGCTTCAAATATTTTTTTTCTGTACCAATCTCCTTTCCTTCCCCTCCAAACTCCTATTACACATACAATAGGCTTCTGATACTGTTCAGCAAAGCTGTGTCCATTTTAAAAATCTTTCCTCTCTCTGTTCTTAGGAGAGTTCTTATTGATATATCTTCAGGTTTGTTTACTCCTTTTTCTGTTTTCACCATTTTGTTATTGGGCCTACTTTATACTTTTTAATTTCTTGCATTTTTTAGTTTTAAGTTCACATTTAGCTCTTTGTAAAGTTTCTATTTCTTTGTTGATAATCGAACCTTTTATCAATAATTTCAAGTATGTTTTTCTTTACATAACTAATTATAAAAGCTACTTTAAAGTATTTGTCTGCTATTTCCAACACTTGGGCACTCTCAGGCTGGGCATGTGTTCATTTTTGCCTTTACAATTTTGTCACATTTTACTAGTTTTTATTGAGCCTATCATTTTCTTTGTTTCTGTATTGATTTATTTTTGGATTGTGTGGACATTGTGAAGGATGCGTTGTTGGACATGGGATGCTATTAACATCCTCCAGAGAATGTTGATGTTTTATTTTTACCAGGGGTGATCAACTTAGTTAGGTTTAGATTATAAATTGTATCTTCTCCTCTGTGGGAAATGGTTCAATTATTAGCTTAGATCTCTAAGTCTTTGCTATGCTATTTAAGTTTGTCCCATGTGTGAACAGCTCAGTGCTTAGTCAGACATCTGTGCAGGTGGTTCAATTCAGTTCTCCAAGCCTTTGCCACTTCAGTTTGTGTTTATCCCACATGCATACTTGTCAGGGATTGAGCTGAAAGACTTGTGTGTAGCATTCAAATCTCTTTTCTGTTCCCTAAGACTTAGCTAAGCTAGTGTGGTTCTGTCCATACCTGTGTAGCGCAAAGCTCAGGTAAGACTTGTGTGTGCCTGTCCACAGAATTAGATGACCTTCTTCTCTCCCTTTCAGCATCCCCCTCAATAATCTCTGATCTTCAGAGGTCCCTTTCGCCCATTCCTTTGGCCAGAAAGACGGGATTTCTCTCAGATTTTTAGCTTAAGGCTCCACCACTGCTGCCATGCTGCCCCATGACTAGAGCATGAGAAAGGTAATGCACGACAGAAAGAGAAAACACTTGCTGGGAAGCTTACGTCTGTGTCGCTGCTTCTCCAAGTTTTGGCTTCATTGTACCTGCTTTTGTTTACTTTTCAAAGTTCTCAGGTAGTTGTTTTTGCATTTTGTCCAGAGATTTTAGTTGTAATTAGTGGATGGAATGGCTAAAGTGGATCCACACCATCATGGTGGTGTGGGAACATCTTTGACCCCCACCCCCACAAACAGTACATATACGATTTTTAAAAAAGAGAAATTAGTTGATTGCTATGTAGAAAATGGACATGACAACAGAATTGTTGGATGATTTTATCGAGATTACAGCCAAAGGTGACCTGAACTAAGGGAATGTCACTGGAATAGAAAGCAAAAGTGGATTATGAGAAAGAATTTACAAAATAATAGGAATGATAAGATGTGGTCAGTGGCGGAGGGGAGGAGTCAACGATGAAGCCCGGTTCTGATTTAGTTTGCCATTTATTTAGAAGTTGCCTTCATTCATGTGGTGAGAAGAAGGGAAAGAGAATGGGGGAGATGAGATTTTTAATTTGGTTATGTTAAGCTGGGGGTGTCCATGGGGCATCATACTGGAGATGTGCAGTAAGCAGTTGATAGAATCACTAGCATAAAGCAGGTGTTCCATACAAATTAAATTAAAATTTACCTTTTACAGAACAGTGCTATGGGACTATCTTGGAGTCTAAACATAGGCCATTATCATATGTTTCATTCCCCCTCTGCTTACCTAGCAATGAGGCATTTGACAAACTACTGGAGTTACTGACATTTCACTTCCCGCAGTACCATCAGTCATTGTTTAGAATTTAAATATTACAAAAGGAATCCAGAGACTAGTAAAGTCATGGCCATTTTTGTTCCACTCTGCTGCTTCTTTTTTCTCAACTTTGAGAATTTGGGGATTTCATTGGTGACATGACACAGAATGACTATGTACTTGTCATTGTGTACTAAATACTAAAATAATAGCTTCAGACATTACATTTCCAATGGCCTGATAAAAGGATCTAGTATTAAAACTCCATCTGCACGTTGCAGCAAGTAAGGTAGCAACTAAAAATTGTCAATGATGTATAGAGGCAAAAAAGAGTTTGCTGAATGAAAAGGGCATTAAAAGAGACAAATGTCTATCCAGTCGTTTGAAGTGCCAGCTCCTTCGTATCTGTTATAGCACTCAAACGTCACATAATTCCTTGAGATAGATATTATGGGATCCACTTTAAAAGTCAAGCAATTGGGACTGAGAAAATGGAAACACTCACTCAAGATCAAATACCTCATCATCAACAAAGTCTAGACTCAAACTCATACTGAAGGACCTTCAGATGAGATGTTGGAAGATGTTCTTATTCTGGCTATTCTAGCCTTAAAAATCTAACACCTCATTAAAGGATTGGGAAATTCTCAAACCATCTAAGTATTTCAACTATGCTCCCATAAAAATTTAAGGACAGAGTAAGTCGAAGACTAAGACATCAAGGTATTAAAGCAATGCCTGCCTATCAGTTATTTATGATTAATCAGTCTCATAGCCCTTTTGGCTATAGGAGAAATTTTCTCACATTCGATTTTGTCGAAACACATCAGGGCTTTTTAAAAAAGATTCTATTAAAGACATCAAACCAGACAACTGTGTTGTCGAGATGCCTAAAATTAAGGTCCATATTATGTGCTGCGTTGGCATCTGAGGAAATAGGGAGGGTCTTGACTGGCCTAACCATAAGTTCTCCACCTGACTCTGCTCCCATGGCTAATAATTCCTAACCAAACAACGCTCCTTATCAAGAGGAGCAGACGCAGTTCCTACTTACCTCTTAGTAGTAAATTTCAGTTCCCTGCCAGCCTGTGGAATTATTGAAAGAAGTCAATCACATTCTTCTGTGGGAACCAGCAGCCACCTCACCCTTTTGATACTCTAAAGACTTATTCCTGTTAACCTGCTTTTACACTCTGTTCCTGGGTGCAGCCCCTGTGTGGCCCTTTGTGACACACATTGTCCTTTTCTCCTGGACTGTGAGTACATGTGACTAACAAACCAACGTTGATCTCATTTTTCCAGTATCAGGTTGTGTGTTTGCCTATTCCCATCACCTGAGGGTGAGAAACCCTTCCCTCATTAATGGGGTGAATAGGAGGTGATTAAAACAAGACTCATCAAAAATAATAATAATAATTAAATAAGGATTTTATTTTTGCGGACAAAAGAACTATTCAGAGAGTTGGAGAAGCCCTAAAGCTGGCTAATGCCAAAAGTGGTCTTTTACTTCATTGATATCCCAAATAAGAGATCAGGGGAAAAGGAATAAAAGACTTCGGGAAACCTACGTAGTTTTTCTGAGGGTACAGGGAGAAACGTGAAGCTGAAATCTGAAATCTTCGGCGTTCCCTTGTGGGAAAATATATCTTAGTGGCTGAAAGTATAAACTCAAGAAATGGCTTGATGGAGTTCAAAGCCCAGCTCATACATATACTAGTTTTCTGGCTTTGGCCAAGTTAATTAGCATCTCTGTGACTCCTTTTTTTTATCTCTATGAAAAGGAAATAGTTATACCTATTGATATAATTGATAAATGTTGTAAAGATCATATAAATTTATATAGCAAAGCACTTAACACAGTGCCTGCTTTTGGTAAGTGTTCTCTTATTAGTAGTGCTGGTATCGCTGTAAGTAATAGTATTAGAAGTAAAATTATAAGGCTCTTGTTATGTTGAACCATATGAAATTTACACTTTTTTCATAAAAAATGGTAAAATATAAGCAATTTCTTATGATCAGCTTCGGTCATTTTCATATTCTTGTTCTCCACTAAGAAGAGAAATTCTAAAACTCCAAGTTACTACTGATTTCTGACTCTGGAGCAGTGTATTACAAATATAAAGTGTTACTTCCTAGTCACTGATATTCCACCTTACATGATTACATCTATGTTTAGCTATTCCCAATGGCAGAGAGCCAATAGTTACATAGTACTTAGAAAAAAAAAGAAAGGGCATCACTACATAAAGGAATTCTTTTTATTTTCATTTTTTCTACAGTCATTTCTTTACAATTTGTATTTATTGTATTCCTCTTTGGGAATTTTTTACTAAGCAGAATCCCATGTTCTTAACTGTGTCACTACTTATGTGACAATGGAATTATTCACTTAGTCAATTCACATTTTCATGAACTTGGTAGAACTAGGTTCAATGGGTATTTTATGAGCTACTGGCCACAGTAGATTCTCCCTCAAAAAGCTGGAGTAGAAAAGCCATTTTGGTACATGTCTCCAATTAGAAATAATGCAAAGATACGCAGTGGTCCTAGATTAGCCTGACTTGAATTAGATGTGGATAAGTTGGGAAGGAGGAATTAAGCAGTAACAGAGTAAACTCATGTACAATTCGTTGAAATGATTTGTTATATTAGACTGAATGTTTTTAGTTTAAAGTGGCAAAAACCTAATTCAAACAAACAGGAAAATAATTCATTGGTTTATTAACTGAAAAGTCCAAAAGAATGTCTACCTGAATGTTGCAGAATGTGTCAGAGGTCTTTCTTTACATCCATCTCTAAGCTCTCATTTCATTTTGAGTGAAAGTCTCTTACATACAGTGAGTAAGATAGCCACCAGTCACCACTGACCATCTCTGGCTTACCTCCTCTTAGTTTTAAAGTCCCAACATAAATGTTTTTTCTTCCAATAAACATGAATCAATCTAAGGGAAGATTCTCCTTGCCCTGGCTTATGTAATATTCCCATTTCAGAACAAATATTAGGATCTAGGAGATGGAGTTCTATCATTGGCCTCACATGGCTTGTGACAACCAAAACCTGTGGTCAGAGAGTACCTTCAGAGGTTGTGCAGTGTCATGAATGAGGCATCCAGGACCATATTGAGTAGAGAGGAGTGATTCACCCAAGGCAAAGATGCTGACAGAATCTAAATAACATGCCCACCAATTGTCTTCTAATAAAGAATGTCTCTGGTAGAATTATCATACTGTTCTTCCAGAAGGCATTTGTCAAATTATCTTGACAACACCACAGATAGCACAGGAATGTGAGATTGGTTCTCTTAAATATGACATTGGTTGAGATTGGTTCCCTGAAAATCGCTGATAGAAGTTGTGCCTTATTTTCTAAAATTGAATTTGATACTGGGAAATCTGTAAATATGAGTAGTACAAAGTGTAAACCGATTCCATTAGAGGCTCTGCTTTTGTATGGAAATCCAATGTGGAGCTCTGCTCAAAAGCAAATTTGTTACTATGATACCATTTCAGGAGAAATGTTTTAATGAAAGACTCCTCAAGATGGCCCAGTACATTCTCAGTCCTTTCCCAAATTCTGCTGCACTAACTATAACCCCAAACCAATTACAGGATTGTGCAACAACATTTAATTTAGACATTGCATGGACAATTATTCTTAGTAAAAGAATGAGGACAGAGATGTTTATTCAAAATTGTTACCCCCCTGCTCCACAATCCCAAGCTAGTTATCAGCCCACTGAGAATGCTCTGCAGCCTGTCAGACCCTTGCCAATCAACTCTGAATAGCTGAGGCTACGTTGGACTGACATCTCAAATCTGGCTTTGGACTTGTGCACTCATACTAACAGAAAAATTCATAAACCAACAACAAAGTGCTCTAGGCACTACTTTACTGATATCTGCTCTTTTTCCATTTTTTTTTTTTCTATCAAAGTTGAAGCTCTGTATCTGGTGGACTCAAACCGCTGCTGTTATAATAGAAGAGGACAAGCCTGTGATCAAAGAGTTATCTGATCTGGTACCATGATATTGATGGGTTCTGGAGATAGCTCCCCACAGCAAATTGCCTCAACTTAACTATTAGAAAAGCCTTTCTTCTGGTGCCATTTTACTTCATTATGTGAAGGAAGAAAGAACTGCAAATAGCATGGCAAAACACTCAAAGGAGGGTGAAGCAAATTCAGGCTGTGGTGAGCAGCCCCAACACTTGGGCCATGAGATTTGGTGGGCAATATGGTTTTAGATGCATCAAGGGTTGGAAAGCTGGCCAGAAAACAGCAGGTGAGGAAGGAAGCCCACCATGCTGGCAGGGATAATTGGCACTCACCATCAGGAGGAGGTGGAGGCTGCTTTTATACAATGGGAACAAAGAATATTAAGTTCAGTAACAATTTGGGTGCCTCTTGCTATTCTTGTGCCAAATTTTGATGGTAATAGGCAAGTGCAGCAGCCATAGCCTGAGAAGTGCATGGTTCCCAGGTCTCACAACTCTTCAGAAATAAGGATCTTGGTCATCTCAACTCACAGGTAAGCTACCTGGACCTGCAAAGGGGTCGTTTTAGGATGAGGGAGATCTAGCATGAACACTAGGAGAAGAAAATGGTACAACCTCATGACCAGCTGGACGGGTTGGGGCTTCAGTATGTCCCATTAACTTCTGGTAAGTTTCCTCAGGAAAAATGGCCCACCAGAAGACTGGAGAAGCCGATCCCCAAACTCATATGAAGTGAGTGGATATTAGTAGTAAAAGGGGTGGACTGTATTGGGTTCTGTGATATGTCAACCACACCCTTCAGGACTGAGACTCCCATATTCTCCCAGTCGCTGTGCATCCTGGTGACTCAAAGCTAGCAGCCGAAAGCCTGTATCCTCCTGATGAATTCCCTAGAATGAAGTGTGTCACCTCATCCAAGATCATGTGTCCTTCCTCAGAGTAACCCACAATGGAATGCCTGGTCTCTGTAAAAAGCCTAGTCTCTTACCCTACTTGGGGACAACTCTGCAGTGTCATTCCAGCCTGGCTAAGGCCTAGATTATGAATGCATGTAATTTCTAATGTCTCCTTCTATCAAATCCATATTCCTTCCCTCCACAAAAAATATGAATCCAGAAAGCTCCCAACTTACAATCTCTGACTCAGAGTCAGCTTCCTGGGAACCCTGACTTGTGATTCAATTAGCTCTGAATAAGCACTACACTCTTGTTAGCTATCATTACATAATTGGGAAAACTGGACTTGTCCAAGCAGAAAATAACTTTATTCTCTCTAATCATTTGCTCTGAAGACTAGCCAATGCTCACTCCTAGATGAACTATCAGGCAGGTCTTTAGGTTTTCTAGTTCTCTTTTGTCATAAAAGTCTTATTTTAGTAAGTAAAATGGTCATCCTTCCTCTGAGTCCTCTTACCTCCCTGGGTGGTCTTCTTGGGTGGTATTCCTTCCAGAAGGCTCCAGAAAACTTCCTCCCAAAGGGCTTATCCCAGTGGTCTGCAGCCGTCACAGAATAGCCCTCCCTGTCTTTGCCTTAGACATCTCCAGGTCATGGTGAGGCTCCATCATATTCTAAGAAACAAGATACTTGAAGGTGTTTCACTCACTAGACCAACGATAAGAAAAATACCTCTGCCCATACTCCCTGAAGACATGGTCCCCCTCTGCCTGGTCAATCTCTACTCTGGGGATCTAGAGGTGGTTTTTCAGTAATGCTGGAAGCACAAGTTTTGGCACACCTGCCATGGCAGTCAGCTTTGCCTCTTATGCTAGAAGAGTTCTTGGAATGTTATATTTTTCTCAATAATTGGGGCCTTGGCCCCCAAAAAGACAGAAAAATCCCTCTTTAACACCCAGCTACATTTATCATTAACAGCAATTGTATGTCAAGGAAAATGTCTACTCTTTCCTATAACAAATGCCACTCTTGTTATTTACTTGAGAATTAATTATATAAAAAATTGTTAACAAATAATTTCCAAGATGATATATATCCCATCTGGTTTTTTGGACTGAATGTATAATAAAATGTAGATTGAAAGTGAATTATCTCTTGCAATATAAGAAGTAGGTAAAAATCTTCTTCCATGGACTGATTGGCAGTTTGGGTATTTGCAATCTTTCTTTATCTCTGTCTGACCCTCTCCTACACATGTACACACACACATGCACACACAGAAATACACAACTAGTTAATTTGTTTTATAAATGTTATAATTTGCTTCTAAACTATGAGCTACAGGATGTTACTGGCAGGCACTTTCCCACAAATAAAATATTATGGGTACAGATAGATTATTTTATTACCAATAAGTTTAAAGAAAAATTAAAACAGGACAAATGGGACATTTTTCACTATATTTTCCTTTTCTAATTTTGAGTTTTGAATCAGTAGATACAACTTGCTCTAATTTATACAAACTGTGATGGGATGAATAAAGCTTTACCAATCTGTTGAAGCTCATTGCACAATTATGTTTTCACACTGCTTATTAACTTACGTATTTACAACGCTGTTCTAGGCTTCCATTCTTTAATCAATAGTACTTTCTTTAATCAATCATTGATAGGCATAAAGTAAATTAGTCTAAGAATAAAAACAGTTTGCTTGCCTACTATACCCACCTAAGTATCTCAGGACATCTAAGTCACGGAGGTACAAGTGACATATCTGAGATCCATCAATTCTAGAAATTCTCGACTTTCAAGTCACTGTGGCAGACTCTCTACGCATGCCATTTTTAAAAAGGTAATATTTTGATATTTTAGTTATTGATTTAAAGTAGACATTAAAACAGGCCTCATTGCTGCCTATAAAGGCAGGGTGCATTTGGTGACCTTTGGTGAACCCCTGGGATATGCTGCAGAAGATGGAGGGGAAACTTTGAAGGAAGTTTCACCAGGATAAGGCATGATCAGATTTGCCACATTGTGATGAATGGATGAAAGTTCAGGGTGAGGGGACAGAGATGGATTGGAAGATGGCAGGAGTATTAAGAGATTATTGCAACATTGAGGAAGAGACAGTAATGATCTGAACTAGGATAGGAACAGTTAGCATTGGGAGAACTGGACAGATTCTAAACATTGTGGAGGGGACACCTATGTCTTTGGTGACTGCTTGCTTGTGGAGGGTAAGGGTGAAGAAGGGGACACAGAGGATGTCAAAGTCTGGTTTGGGTCACAGATTAGATGCATTATCACTCACAGAGATAAGGAAGACAGGAAGAAAAATAGGTTTTTGAAGGGAAAGATAATTTCAGTTTGAGGTATTCATGGATAATTCAAGGAGCTGTGTCCCCTAAGCGATTTTCTCCAGAATACTGGAGAGAAGACCTGGAATCATTGCATCTGAGGATCTGAGGTTGGAAGTCTGTGAGTGTCAATTTGGAGGTTGTAACTTAAAGGTTAAATTCTGTCAGCACATGTTCATTATCTATCCCAACCAACATACAAAAACAATAGGAATTAAACAACACTTTAAAAGTTCCACCACTTGTATCTTATTGCATCTCATGAAATAAGATCCATGTGACTGAACTCTGTTAAAATACCCTGTTAAAACTAATGCTTTCAATTCTTTAATAAACTCTTTAAGCTATTTTAAAAATTCTCCATTTATTCCAAACTGATTAAATTAATAAAAATGAGCAAAAAATGAGAGTTTGGGCAAAATTTTGTGGCAAAAGCAAACTGTAGAGCTCAGTGGCATGTCACATTTTTCTAGCATGCTCAAGAACACACTGATGCTATTGCTAAATATAAAATCTTATAATAATTTTCTGTATTTTAGGCTACTGCATCATTTCTGCAATCAGTCGAGTACCGGATAATTTAAAGCACTAAAAAATGTCATTTTTCTCCTACCGATAAACCAAAGAAAAATCCGCTGATAGAGATTCTAACAATGTGAAGAACATGACGGGAAGATCAGAACAGAGGAAATAGCATGTTAATGACATTCAGTATTCTCCCTGTGTCAAGTCATCAGCATTTTTATTGCCACTATTTCTCAGCATACACTATTAGAATTTATTGAGTCAATCTGTCTCCATCACCTGTGATATAATATATTTTATTCAATAAGATATGGAATAATATTTATCTTTCAACTCCAATGACTGGCTTTCAGGACAATAACTGCTTATCAACCAAGCATTACAAGAGTGGGAGAAGTTGTACATTTTAATATCTGACCTGAAGGTTGTCATCTTAGCATCTCTACATTCGGTATTAAGAAAGATGCAGTCTTCAATCCACGAAATAACTCAGATTCAATAGTTATGGCAAATGATGGTATCAAATCATATTTTAAAGCTCTAGCATGATGAAGTATATTGCAAGAAGTTGGAAAGGGAAAAGAATCGACTCTGAAGTTGACTCTAAGAGATAGTTGCACTTGGTTCTCTCTATTCCAGAAATAAGATTCAAGTTCAGAACTGAGCTCATTCATCTCAGAAGAAATATGGGAAAGGAAAATGGGTGTTTTTTTTTAAAATAATGCCTCAAATAGCCCTTATTTAAAATTGAAATAGAAATGAACCTGTAACTTATGTCCTCAGATTGTCTGTCTGAATCTGGGGGCATTCAGGCCTATACATTGCGTCTCCGATTTTCCAACCATTCAGAAGGAGAACTTCACCGTTGGTGGCTGCTTGGTTCTTTGGAGGGAGATGTACCGGTTTAACAACCCAAGCAATAGAGTCAATCAAGTTTTCAACTTTCTGCACAGTTCGGCCCCCTGTTGGTCACTCACCTCAGGTAATTTTGAAAAAGACAGAATCAACGCTTTTATTCTCCTATGTGCTTTGATAAACATTTATTTCATATCCGCTTCTTCCCAGCTTTCTCCTCAGAAATCCCATGTCAACGTGTGACAAAGAAGTGTCACAGCACTGACAAGATTGAGTTGGTATTTGGTGGTTTCGCCTCAGACGCCATGGGGTCCAGAACTCCTGCTGGTAAAAAGCACTAATTCATCTGCTGTTAGCTTTACTCACCAGGAAGTCCCTGCTCCCAGTCAGAGAGCACAGAAGTGCACAGAAGCTACATCCTGCCAGGCAGTTTAATGCTTGATGGTGTCAACTATTGCTGACCTGCATGAGTGGGTCAGGCAGCAGGTAAAATACAGGAATAGTCGCCTACCAACAAGTACGTGTCATCTCAGCATGCGTTGCGTTGACACCCACGTGTGCCCAGTGCAGCCATCTTTACTACTCCCTGCCTCCCTCTGTTTTTCACTGTATGGCAATAATACAAATTCCCAAAGTCAACGTTCGCTGCCTCTCCCCACACGTGCTTATTTATTTATTTATTGCATATTAGAAGACAGTAAAAAAAAATTGCATGTTGAATTGCATGTTCATATTTGAATTCAAAAAACAAGAGTGTTGCTTGTTGGTTCATTTATTTACATGTTACTGCACAGGAAGAGGGAGACGGGAAGGAGGAGGTGTTGGTTAGGAGAGATCATGCATTAACCCCATCGGGAATTGCTGTAAGTGTGGGTTTTGTGTATCCTACTTATATCTTCTTAGAGTCCCCATTTTGAAAGCACCTCCTTTCTTTACTTTGGCACCACAGAAGACGGTAACAATAGGATTAAAAGGAGTGTATCTGGTTTAAGGTTTGTCTTGATGCTTTACTGAAGCCAAAAGAAGGTGTTACATTGCTGGCTTAGTGAGAGAGAGCCTGGCACAGAAAACCTCAGCCTCAAATCCTTGGCCGTCCTCCATAGATTTGAGGTTGCTTTGTTTTGTGTATATCTTTGTGTGTTGGCGGTGAAGAGGGAGGCGCTAGAAATGCCATAGGACTTTGGAAAAAGTGAATGGAGTTGGGACCTCTGATAAGGAGATATGTGGGTTTAGAGAAGATCCTGATTTTTGTGCTCAGGCTTCAGAGCTAGACAGTCTTATGTACCAATGTCAGCTCTACCAATCTGAATGTGTCTCACTGTGGGCAAGTACTTCAACCACGAGGCCCTGAACTTATCTGTAGAGGGGAGAAGAACATATATCTCAAGGAAGCTAAGTGAGGAAGTATATACAAAGTGTATGGGGCAGTGACTGTTCATTATGCAATACATGTTGGTTTTCTTTTTTAATAATGTGGCTTCTTGCTTTATACCCTGATAGAACAGCACCTGTGCAGTGTGATATCCATTCCCTTTACAAAAGTGTTGAGCTATGTGAGAGCCTCCTTCATCCATAGGCATTCCCATAGAGAATTCATTGCAAACCTTTTCTCCCATTACATAGAATTACACTTTGTTGGACCACATGTCCTGATTGGATGTTCACACTCTGTGGTTCTATGAATCCCACATGACACCCTTCATTGTGTATATGAAAATGAACAATCCAATTAAGTGTCAAGACCAAAGTCAGCCCTCAATTGTCCACATAGCCCTAACAGAGCAGTAGTTTATTGAATATTCATTTAATGATTTATTGATAACTTATAAAATGCCAGATACTGTTCTAGATGCTGGGGATACAGAAGCAAATAAGATGTGAAAAGTCCCTGAACTTCAGAGCTCATATGCCAGTGAGTGATGGAAGCAAACTAACAATCAAATGCCTATAAGTGCTGTCTGGTAGTGAGGAAATTTGCAGAAGAAAATCAAAACAGGGTAATGGGATAGTCAGTAAAAGAGGCAAGGGCCTATTATAGACAGGAAGGGTTAAGGAAGTCCTCTATGAAGAGCTAACGTATCTAAGCAGAGGTCTTAATGAACTGAAGGAGAGATTCAGGCAACATTTTGGAAGAAGAACATTTCAGAAAGATAGAGAAAACCAACTTGACATGTGAGAAGCTAGAGCTTGAGAGAGCCAACATAGGAGGGGAAGGGATTAGACGAGGAGGATGTGGGTTACAGAGGCCATCAGGAACCGGGGAATGCCAGGTGCTGTAGACTGGGTTAGAGTTTGGATTTTATCCAGTGATATGAAGCCATTGCTAGGTTCAGAAACTGAGAATGCTGTTATCTGTTTTATATGTTACCAAAATTACCCTGCTCACCCCATGTAGAATTGACTGTTAGGAAGCAACAGTGGGCAAATTCTTGCTTTAAGCATTGTTTACTCAATGCAGTGTGATTCAGTGGTGAGCATGACACTGACACTCCTCACTAGTGGGCCAACTCTAGGCAAGATACCAAACTTTGAGGCTCAGTGTTGTCATACACAAATTGGGAGGAAGACTGCCCATCCACAGGGCTATTCTGAGAATATTATGAAGGGTACATGTGGAATGGTTGGTGGTTTGCCTGGAAAATAATAAGTGCTCAAAAATGTTAACTCCCCTTTGCTCCTCACCTCAAAACTCTTCCCTCAATTATTCAGTTTCTTAAGGATAGTTAGCCTTTACCATAGGCAAGGTGCTTTGTGGTCATTGCAGAGGTTATGGGATCTCACTTCCTATCCTGGGAGGACTCACAGCCCAGTAGGCTTTGTGGGGGGGGTGGGTAACATGGAAACGTAGCAGGACAGATCACTGTTAATGAACCATGGTAATTGTTAACTATCAAATGTTGCACAGAGTGAGTTCTGGAGAAATTCAATAGAAAAAGCATGATGATGCTGGAGTTGACAGGGCTGGTTTCCAGGACCTTGCAAACCTCAGAGCAGCAGGTAAGGACAGAAGAGTTGAGCATCACCTTGAGCCCACATATGAAGCAATAGAAGAAGATACTCAGTGAACAAGAAGTCGGCAATTTATCTGGAAGGAAGCATAACATTGAGAATGGTGGAAGATAATGTTGGAAAGATATGATGCCTTTAGGTTGTGGAGCCCTTCGATACAAGGTGAAGGTGTTGTGTCTTTATACTCCATGATCAGCAATTCCCAATACTGGGAAAAAACATCTTGAGTCAGAATCTACTCCATCTGTATGTATTTTGACCAGTTGAGATGATGGTACCAATTGATCTCAGGTGCCACAATGTGAGGGCTTCATTCCATCACTCATGATGTGATGTCTTCAATTTAACAAACAAGTCTGATTCTGAAATCTTTCAGTTTCACATGGAGTAGCCATATACAAGAGGCTGTATGGTCAGAGAAGGCTAAGGAATACAGCAGGCAGAAAAGCACATAAATACAAGAGGACAAGGTGCTGCCTGACTCCAAAGCCCAGTGTTTAATGAACCACAATGGAGAAAGCACAGCCACAGGACCTGATGATGGAGTTTTCACAAGAAACGGTTATTATTTATGAAATTGTCAGTGGTGAAGAGAGTAACCAAACAATTCTTTGTCTAATTTCTTAGAGGCAGATTATTCACCACTAGGTCAAAAACATCATTATGGTTTCTCCTAACAGAAACTTCAAAAGGCTGTGTGCTTCTGGACCGACATCCACCTATTAGTAGGTATCTGGAAAATCCATTTTCTGCTATATTTGTTAATAAATCTTAGTAAAGCATGAATTATAAAGAAATGCAATGTCTTAGATAAAAGAAATCAATAATGCTTTTAAACACAAACTCATTAGTATTAAAGATTATTCCCATTTTTCATTATATTGAGAAAGAAAGAAAATGATAATCATATCAATGCATGCCATCCATTGAACTAACATGATGTTAAATGCCCTGTCTAAAAAATTTAAATGTCCCACACAAATCAGACATTATTTATTTATTTACTACCCTTATTCCCAGCAATTCTTGCCCCACACAGACACAATTTTTCCAACGAATATTAAAATAGCTTATAAAATATGCATACAATGTATTAAGACAAAATAGATAAGTAAAAAAATTCAGAGAGACATATATTACTATTAAAAAATAACATGTCATATAAATGATAAAAGGAACAATTCATACATCATGTTCTTTGGTGGCTGCTTTTTATCCTATAATCTAAACATACTCTATAGATATGATCCTATTAATAGTCCTGTTATATTTACCCAGGTCATTCACTTTAGAGTAAATTAATATTCAGCCAATATCAAGTAACTTGAGATTACTATAGAAATAAGCAATATTCTAGAAAACAGTTTTCTATCTTTTAGGCCATTTACTGATATTTTCGCTGGTGCATATAAGTGAGAATTATGGTAATACTACTTAATAACAACAACAGCAGCAAACTAGCTGGAGTATTGCCTGTGCATGCCAACTTAGACCCAGTAATATTCACACGTATTCACATATATTCACACATATACATATGCTTGTGTTTCAGTTTGCATAGATACTTAATATATGTTTACTTGCTTCATGTAGAGAGACAAAGATTTCCCCAGAAGGTAGCTAAGGAAGGAGACTATCACATTTCTTAGTTCTTGCAGTGTGCAAGCCAGTACTGCCCCAGGACAACTAGACAAGTGGATTTTTGTCAAGCAGGATTTTAACACTGTGTGGCAGCTACTTGTCCTTACTTATGACCACACCCCAAGGCAATTGTAACAAGCACTGGATTCCTTACTGGTGTGAGGGGAGGTTACCCATGCCACCTGGGGAGAGGAGCTGGGAGTATGGAGATGGAGTTGATATCTTTACAAGGAGTGCAGATCTACAAAGTGATCCAATGCCAATCCACTGCTCATTCATCCAAAGAACAAAAACAGCAGAAGGCCCTCAAGAAAGAAAAATACAATTTTTAAAAAGCATCCTAACATTTTAGGGGTAGATTTTCCATTCACAGTGAATTTCATTTTGAATATGTATTACAGAGGATTGAGATTTTTTCCCCCTCTTTTTCAAGGTGGTCTTCAAAAAGGAAAATTTCATTAACAACCCATGGATATAAAATATGAAGTCAAGATCACCTACTGCAGAGGAGAAGCCAAACATCACTAAAAAGGATTAGTTTCTTTCAATGTCTAGAAATTTTTCATGGAAGACCTTGGCTGGCCTTTTGATATTAAAACTTCCTAACAAGTATTACACAGGAGTTTTAAATTAGAACTTGCTGTCACCGAGACAGTTATAAACTGTTAAATATGTCCTTTCCAGGCTAAGCTCCTGTAAAGTATGCACATGGCTATGGCCAAGAGACTCCCTGACAAGTAGCAGGGTGTGATCACAGGGATGTTTGCAAGCTGCCTGCAAGGCCCTGCAGGTGGCTCTGGGGGTGTGAATGTATCTCTCTCTCTCTCTCTCTCTCTCTCTTTCTCTCTCTCTCTCTCTCTCTCTCTCTCTCTCTCTCTCTCTCTCTCTCTGTGTTCAAAATAAGTTACACTTCTCTGCTTCTCAAATCATATACTTCGCTCCAATGAAAACTTCTAGTAGAAATGCATGTTGTATTTTTTAATGATAATTATAAGCCAAAGAGTGATTTTTCAAACTTACTTTTCATCCATTGGACTAATTAAATGTTGGGTTTTCTCATAGCAAGAACTTAAAAAAATCATTTTATCCTATTGTTATCCATAAGGTAGAGCCTCATAATTTTACTGATCATGAAAAATATGAGTCATTCTTTAAAGAATTATTTTCCTTTTATGATTATTTTTCACAAAACAGAAAAGTAATATATGAAGTCAGTGGCCAAATCATAGAAAGGGAGGAGAGAGTGGAGAAGAGAAAGAAAACTCAAGCTTCCACTTTTTTTATTCCCGTGTTTCATTGAGTTTATTTGATAATATTTTCCACAGCAAGAGTCTCCTCCAAGGGCTTGTTCTGGAGGTTGCATAATGGACTCTGTGTTCTCCTATCTGACCAGTAGAGCCCATAATTAGGACTTAATTATAGTTTATATGGCCACTTTGGTCAGAAAGAAAAGAGCAGCTTTGTTACAGTCAATGAAATATTTAAAGCTATGCCCAGGATAAGGATGAGTTTATTAAACACTTGGGTAAGCAATAATAAACGCACATTGATTGCGCAACTCGATAGATTTCTTTTATGTGCTGCTTACAAAAAAAAAAAAAAAATCCAGGTGGAATTGAAAATAACTAGAAACCCTGCTTGAATATACTAACAGTACCCAATGCCCTGCAAGGCCAACAGAATAGCAGAAACACAATCCCTCCCTCCAAGAAAAACTGCCTTTCCCAAAACGAGATATTCCTGGTTTATGCCAACTTTGACAAAAAGGATGGATACAGCTTATCTTGTATAATAATAGGTAATATGTCTTAAGACCCAGGCCTGGGCTCAGCACTTTACTTGTGGATGAAGGTTAAAGAAGTTGCCCAAGGTCACAGAGAAAGGACTCAAATCAAGGACGTTATGTTTTACAACAAGAGCACTTAAATTCTAAATTGATAAACTTACTCTCTTCAGACTAAGAAGGATGCTGCTTTTGTGGGCATTCACCTTTTATCATAATTTTTAAAAATTTATCCTTTGCTAACATTTCTTCCAAAATGAAACCTTCTTGGGAGACAGCATCCCCTTCTCACTCTAGAAGCTGGAGAGACTGGCTACGCATTTTCCCACAATTCCCTACAGCAAGGGCACCGGCATGTGTCTAGGGGCCAGCCAATAGCATCCCTGCATTTGAATTGAGAGCCAGTGATGCTCACAGAGGGAACAGAGGACGATTCATTTTGGCAGCAGTGGACATAGTGGCAGCAACGACTACTTTCCTGGGGTAGAGGGAGAGGAGGTGCTAGCAGTGGCGTTAGGGGACAGCAGGCGGTTGGGGGTGGGGAGACGTAGCAATGTGCTGTAACATTTGTGCTCATCAGGGCAAGAGCAATGTCTTTTCAAGCCTAGGCCTGGGTGCTGCCTGACTTCTTTTAGCTTCTGTTCTTTTAACACCTGCTTCTCCATTCTCTCCCTATTTCTCCGGCAACTTGAAAATAATGTGTTCCCTATTTAAACCTACCAGAGTTGGTTTGTTGCTTGCAACTGAGATCTTTGGTGGTAAACACTTGATAATAATATGATATGCTCGTTTATTTTAGCATTCAGCACAATAATTGAGTCTGCTACATTTTGTAGAACAAAGAGAATTTTGATATTTTGAGTTTGCAGAGTGACATTTAAAGTTTTATCATGTCTGGACTGAATCTAGCCCCCAGCAATGCCACTCAATACAGGTATGGATAAAGGCAAGCACTTTGTACCCACTTCTTCTGAGCCTGCACACCCTCCATCAGGGGTGAGAGAAGGACATCTACATTGTCATAATTTTTAATTGTCTCCTAGGATCATTGCTCAAGGCAGAGAGTTTAAAAAATGGAACTGGAAAACACAAAACACAACCAGTTTCTTTCTTTCTTAACCCTCACATTTTTAGTACTTAAAAGTAATCACCACCACGACCTCTACAATATTCACGCCTTCCTTCATTCCTTCATCCATGGTCTTGCCCCAGAACAGTTTAACAGACAGTGTGAGGGCAGACAGCAATCAGGCAATCCCACAAATGCACAATGTCAAATGGAGAAATAGCTCTGAAGGAAAAGTCCTGAGTAGTTGAGGATATATAATGCGAGGCAGGATATAATCGGATAAGAAATGTCATGAAAGGATTTTCTGAAGAAACGGCAAAAGAACAGAGGGGTTAGTTACGTAAGGATGCAGGATGGAAGGTGTATGAGTTACTACCGTAACACTTTGCCGCAAACTTAGCGACTTAACACATATTTCTTACAGTTCTCAGGTCAGAGTTAGAAATGGTACTCACTGAGCTACAATCAAGATGTCTGTAGGGCTGGTTCCTTCTCAAGGCTCTAGAAGACAATTTGTTTCCTTGCTTTTTTTAGTATCTAGAGGACACTGGGGTCCCTTGTCTCACGGTTCCTTTTTCTATCTTCAAAGCCATCAGTGTAGCATCTTCTCTCCTCTCTGACCTCTGCCTCCATGTTTACCTGTTCTGTCTCTTGTGCTTATTCTCCTGCCTCCTTCACATAAGAATGCTTATAATTACGTTGGGTCCACCTGGATAATCAGAAACCCATATGGCATTTTCTTTATCCACTAATCAGTTGGTGGTCATTGGGTAGATTCCATATCTTTGCAATTGTGAATTGTGCTGTGATAAACATTTGGGTGCAGGTAGGATTTTTTTGTTTTGTTTTTGTTGTTTTTTTATTTTTTGTTTTTTTTTTTTTAATAAAATGACTTCTTTTCCTTTGGGTAGATACCCAGTAGTGGGATTGCTGAATCAAATGGTAGGTCTACTTTTAATTCTTTGAAGGAACTCCATACTGCTTTCCATAGCAGTTGTACAAGTTTATATTCCCACTAACAGTGTATAAGTATTCCCTTTTCACTGCAACCACATCAACATCTATTGTTTTTTAATAATGGTGATTCTGACAGGGGTAAGGTAGTATTTCACTGTGGTTCTAGTTTGTATTTCCCTGATAATTCGTGATGTTGAGTATTTTTTCATACGTTTGTTGGCCATTCATCTATCTTCTTTGGAGAAGAATCTGTTCCTGTCTTTTGTCCGCTTTTTGATGGGGTTAATTGTTTTTTTTCTTGCTGATTTGTTTGAGTTCTTTGTAGATTCTTGATAGTAGTCCTTTGTCAGATGTATATTTTGCAAATATTATCTCGCATTCTGTAGGTTGTGTATTTACTCTGTTGCTTATTTCCTTTGCTGTGCAGAAACTTTTTAGTTTAATTTAAGTCCTGTTTTTTGTTCTTATTGTTGCTGTATTTGCTTTTGGGGTCTTACCCATGAATTCTTTGCTTAGGACAATGTCTAGAAGTGTTTTCCGTATGCTTTCTTGTAGAATTAAAAAAAAAAATTCTACGATATTTTTAGAGAATGAAAATATGCGATGGGGTTAGATTCCCAAAAAAAAAAAAAAAAAAAGCATCACTTTAATACGCCTTACTATATCAAGCCTATTATACCAGAAACCATCACAAATGTAGTGAGGAAACAGGATTTCAAAATAATGGTTAACCAGGCAGGGACG